>JAMWET010007218.1:0-15345 GCA_024036415.1 Prochilodus magdalenae
CACTTTCTTCTTTTCTCTCAGAAACTCAGCTTCACTTTAACTCCAGCACCTTCCACGTTAACCCTTTCAGAAACTCCACCTTTAATTCACCTGCAGCACTTTCCATCTTTATTCTCTCCGAAACTCAGCTTCAATTCACCTGCAGCACTTTCCACCTTTATCCTCTCAGAAACTTAACCTTGAGTTTACCCGCAGCACTTTCCATCTTTATCCTCTCAGTACCTCAGCTTCAATTCACCCGCAGCACTTTCCACCTTTATCCTTTCAGAAACTCCACCTTGAATTTACCCGCAGCACTTTCCATCCTTATTCTCTCAGAAATTCAGCCTTTATATATAACATATATATAAATGAGCTGGTCCTTGTGACATCACAGAGTTCAAAGCAAGCCTTTAATGTGGCCTAACTTATAATTCATAAGTGGAGTTTAATAATGTTTACATGATATATGACTCCTGTCTCTTAGAACACTTGGGAAAATTCAGTTTCCCATCAAATGGCTAAATGCTAACTGTGTTTTCCTGAATGGTCCTTCACTGTCTCTCCTACATGTTGCCACCTTAGACATAAAGAGCAGCTGTGGTTATTAGGTTATTAACATCCCTCAGGCCAAGAGGTGTTGGGGCTCAGTGCTGGGTTTAAAGGGCCCATATGCCATTTTTAAATGTATTTTTTCCGTTCTTTTGTGGTCCACATTTGTAACATGTTGTTGGGTTGCCACTTACTGCCCAGTGTGGCTCCACAGCGACTGCATTTTACAGTAAAATATAAGAACCCTTTTTGTTTTTGAAGTAACATGAAGCTGTTGGTCAGCTTAGTTGGCATAAACTGTATGGGTTAAGGAAACATTCTGAAAAATTAACAGCGCTTACAATGTTTTTCTACACTTACAAAAAATATGGGCCCTTGAATGTTCTACCTGAATAAACCGGCATCCCTAATTCAACTCACCAGCTCATTCGCAAGCTCTTCATTCAAACGTACAGGTGATTCTATGACCCGAATCACCACCACCACATCCGTAAACCCCACTCCCTTCAAATGCAGCAATAAAATCACCATCAAAAAAATTAAGTCAGACACTCATCAGCGAACAACACAGCTGCACCCAGAGGAATCAACCCACGGAATGAAACTTGGTGCTAGTTTATTGTAGACAAAAATTAATGGGCTCATGCTGATCCGCCCATGTGATGTAAGCAAGGACAGCCATCGTTGTACCTGACTGCCGACTGCAGACATGCAAGCAAGAAGTGGTGTCCTCCATGAGTCGTCCTTTTAGTGCAGAGCACCATTTGCAGACGGCTTGCTCCCACGCAGGACTACTGCTCCTTAACACCACGTCACCGTCACCAAAGACTGAAGTGTTGTCGTACCAGACTGTCTGGAGTGACTCAGAAACCGGCAGCGGGTCATCTTCAGTGACGATCCCGCTTTAGTCCTTGTGGAGACGCCAACGAATCCGTGTTGTGGAGGAGACCGTGGTCAGCACCAGATGAACACTTTGTTGTCACCCACGTCCAGAAGGCCTGGAGTCGCTCCACCTCCACCCCTAACCGCCCATCTTCAGAACTGTGTGAGGATGTTCAAGCTGCATGGGATGGATTATCACAGGACTTCCATTAGGACCTCTACAGGCTCCATACTGGATACGTCTGGCGTGTTGGTTAGCAAACACGGCGGCCCGCGCCATACTGACAGACAGACTTCTGTATGTGTATCTCAATAAATATTTGATCATACAGTCTAAAATTTATCATCATTTATTGATCTGGTCACCTTTATCTTCCTTCCCAACAGCAACCGCCCTCCCACACCTCCTTCTGGGTGCGCGTTATTGGTTAGATAATGAGGGTGTAATTGAAAGAGAGGAGAGCATTCCCATCGTGTGGAGCAAATCTCTTGTTTTAATACAAAATATTTTTAAAATTTTCAAATCAAAACCACGAAAGCTTGTCCAAAAAATTAAAACCTCTGCCTAGCCTGATCAGTTTATAAGACACATTTACAGTAAATGTCTGTTTCTTAAAACTCCCCAACGAAAAAAAACACATTTTTTTGTTACTTAATTAGCATCATTTATTTACTCGACTCGTTCACTTATTTATGACCATATTATTTATCCTATTAATTATCTTCATCTTGTTATCACCAAAATAGTCACACAGAGTCCAGACAGGTGCTGCAGCCATACCTGCGGCTCCCTAAAGTCCTACATTTCTTAACAGCAATAAGGGAAACGCCGCTCACCGCTTGAAAGTGGGAGGTCCGGTGGAAGTCTCACGTGGGGTACCATTCGCAGAGGACAGTGAGACTTCACCAGCCTGCTTAAGACACAGAGACAGAGGAGGGTCCGATCCGGCCTGCCAATACTGAGAAGCGTGAGGTAATCAAACTTCATTCAAACTGAAATACTTCCAGAGATACGAGGGCCTTGTATATACGCTCTAGGGACAAAAAAAAAATAATAATAATAATAATTTGACATGTGACCTGTCCATGCTCCGCCCACTCTGCATTTCTCCACAGCAGCTATTGCCACATTGAACGAGCTTCACAGAACGTGCTCAAAAGTCCCATTCGACCTGATTGGCCCAGTTGTTTTTATGTCAAATGAATGACATTCACACGGGTCTAGCAGTGTTCAGGTTTAAAGGAACAATGATGAGTTTAAAGGAACAATATGCATACTTGCCAACACTCCTGATTTTCCTGGGAGTCTCTCTACTTTTAAGCCAGTGTGCTCTCGACTGATAATTATTTCAGGTAATCTCTGAATTTCATGCCGACATACATCAAATACGTGTCTTTCAGTTACTGTGTGGGACATACGTGGTGTCTGGCAACCTAACCGAAATGGGGAGCATGCTCAAATGAACCTGTCTGACGTGTGTGCTGTGCCAGAGATTGAGGAGACCAGTCACTGGTTAAAATAGAAAAGGAAATCTCATAAGGCTCAGCATGGCATCTGTATACGGACAAAGCCACACCCTTCAGTAAAGGGATCTGGTTAACTTGTAGGTTACGCCGTAAGCCTTTGAAGGTGGGCTATTTGCCGGGGAAAAATCGAATGGCCAAATTATGTGCTTGGTGGCTAGCATCTGAACTCAACACGTGTTGCTAGTTAGCATGGTTGACAGTCTCATGATGGCAATTCAATGCACAGCAGCGTTAGCCTACATGGGGCAGGAGTCACACTTGAGCTTCAGGATGAACTCTTGATGCATCATTCAAAGGAATGACGTCCGTGAGCCAAAATCAATTGGCATTGCGCCAAGCGCAGAATGACGGGAGGCCTCCTGTTATGGAAGGATGCATTTGTGGGTGGAGGATGGAAAGGATCGGCTCAAACTGCTTCTACAGGTCGCTGAGAGGAACACGAACCTTCACTGTGTGCTTGTGAAACACTGAAAGCACTGAACTGTAGTCTGTGTACAGGCACGGATATGTCCGACGGGACAATGTGGCTGTGTTTGGGAATTCTGGAGCTAGGATTATTAGCCATAGGAACATTCTCCTGGTGGTGATACTCAGCAGTGTCTGCTGCACCTGTAGCATGTGCTCAGCTCCTACAGATCATTCTTAGCCACTGAACTGAACAAGAACAGAACACCTGTTGAAGCCCCGACAAATAGCTGCTTCCATTATATCGTGGCTCGGGAGGCATGGCCGTGTCGGGGGCTGATGGGAGGCACAGGCACCTCCTAAAAAGAGACGTTCGGTGATGTTGGTGTATTTTTGGGTACAAGTTTGTGTTGAGGTGACCTGACCTCCCTGACATTTTCATGCTTAGGCATCTCTGGTGCCAGAGGGAGCACCGCTGGTGTTGCTGCTGCCCCTAGCTGTGTGAGATTTGACGCTGTGTGCTATGAGGAGTTACCCCATGCATTAGGGAGGGTGACATTTGTGTTGATCGGGATGGTGGACATTACGGAACCCCTGTTGCTACGAGGAGACCACAAGAGTGGGACAGTGCCTGAACTCTGACCCTTGAAGGAGGGGCAATGTAGTGTCCTGTTAGCGGCTTGTGATTCTCAGGAGTGTGAAAGGTCCTACATTGTAGTAAGCTGCGAATGTCTGAGATGTATTCATGCCTTGTATGTGCTGATCTGCGTTGGGGTAGTTGGTGTAGTCGTAGTGTTCACCATGACGGAAATCCATGTGTGGTTAGAGGTGACTGCCTCCTCCTGGTCATGCAAGTCAGCTGTCGCTGCTGTTTAATGAAAGTGCATTAGTTTTACAGTGCAATGTTTTCCTGCGTTGGCTTCTTTGCTGAGGCCACAGACTATCAGTGTTTCTGTTCGGTTCTAAGTACAGTGGAACTACTGCTCTGCTACAGATACAACAGATCAGGCTGGAAAGGAAATGCTAATTACATGCGTTGAGTATGTTAAGTAAAGTGCATTAAGTAAAGTACGTAACCGGGTTAACGTTAAATGTGGAGTTCATTAGAGCGTAAACACAAATTAATTCTTCTGTTCATATTAAAAGCCTAGCGAACTCAAATTTTCAAGTTAACCTGTTAATGAATCTGGTTCAGAAGCTGTGTAATACAGATGTATAGAACTTTACGTTAAGTGTTAAGTAACTAATATGGAGTAATGCGTTAGTTAAAATGAAGTAATACTTTAACAATGGCTAACTAATGTCAATATTCTTACTTGTATTCATGTAGTTTGTTTACTTAACATTAGTTAAGCATTGTAACCATTGCTCATATTAACTAACGTATTACTACACGTTAACTAATGTGTTATTACATGTTAACTAATGTTTTACTACATGTTAACTAATGTATTACTACTCATTAAGTAATGCCTTATTACATGTTAATTAATGCATTACTACATGTTAATTAATGCATGACCACATGTTTAATGCATTACATGTTAATTAATGCATTACTACATGTTAATTAATGCATGACCACATGTTTAATGCATTACATGTTAATTAATGCATTACCACATGTTAATTAATGCAATACTACATGTTCATAATGCACTATTACATGTTAATTAATGTGTTACTACATGTTAACAAATGCATTACTGTGTTACCATCTTGTTTGACAAGATACAAAACATCTGGGGGCAGCCATGAGAAATTCTGAGTAATGTAAAGGTGAAAACTCTTATTAGGGTGGGAACATACTGACTGATTCTTTTTCTGGACTATAGATTGGACCTAGAACACTGGCTGCCTTCCATAAAGGTTCCACTATCTGCTAAAAGTAGGAGACGCTGTGAAGGTATAAACTTCCTTGATTCAGACGTGTGTGTCATTCCACATCAATAAAATAGATTACACCAACACGCCGTTCCCTTTCAGCCCGGATAATAATAGCAGTGTTTATGTAATATATTGTTAGGAGCACTGTGCCAAAGCCTGAAAGCACCCATCATCTAGTTAAACTCCAGCCATTAAAAGCGGAGTAAGCAAACTTAATCCAGCATACTTTCTGACCAGATTCAGTGGATGTCTGGATGACGCTACGCTAGCTGTTGACACACAGCCCTGGCTCTGAAAAAATAGGAAACAAACAAAGTGACTCGGACCAAGCCACTCAACAGTGCTGCAGCCAAGAGAGTAACAAGGGGCATCGGCGCTAGCTTGCATCCAGGACGGGTAGAAGGGGCGAGGCTACATGTGGAACTCCACGCATTGTCAAAAAGGAGAGATGGATGAAAAACAGCCAAAGAGGAGAAGACAAAAGAGTTTAAATTTTGGAGCGACCGACCTCTGAGATTTGGTGAGGCTGAAGTCAGTTTCCTGTTACACCTTAAGTGGTGTTGTTCCATTCTGGTGCCTGAGGTGCCTGAGTGTAACTGCTGTACTACTTAAGATAGAACGGGAAAATTACAAACAAGAAACTGAGGTGCCTGAACCTAACTGCTTCACAATTTAAGGTGGAACGAGTAATCCCAAACAAGAAGCTGAGGCACCTGAATGTGACTGCTGAACCATTTAAGGTGGAATTAGCAAACTCAAACAAGAAGCTGAGGTGCCTGATCGCAACAGCTGCACCATTTAAGGAGGAATGGTCAAATGCAAACAAGAAGTTGGGCTTTATGAGGATGCACTGAGGGGAGGGTTGTATTTGTTTTGCTGTTGAGCCTAAATATTAACCATTAATCTCCATAAAAGCTTACTGTGTAGACTGGTAAGCTATTCACATGGTTCTAACAGTATGTGATAATTCACCGAGTTTTCAAAATTGAAGCTCCTAAGCTATTAAAAGGTAATGAGAAAATGGGACTCCTAAGAACGGTGCAAGTGTGGTAGACCACAGGCACCAACCCCATCAGACGAACGACAATTAAACAAGGCTTTCATCTGTGCTCCAATCTTGGTTCCGATCCAAACACGTCCACATGCATCCTTCCACCGGTACTATGGGCCTGAATGGTGTATAGCTGTCAAGAAGACCCTACTGAGTAACTGGCTTTCTCTGATCATCTTCTCCCAACTTCGGAGACTGAACTTTTGGAGATGTGCCAAAATATCCCTGCAGACTTCTACTGAAAGCGAGTCTCCTGAAGAGAATGGAAGCTTTAATAAAGCCGAAGAGTGGACACACTAAACCCTGAGCATCCAGTTTAGTTGTGAGGCTTCTGTGTACAGTTCTAAAGGATACATGGATACTGCCTTTCTGAGGCTGAATACCTTAATACCCAATAGCTATTCAGATCTGGGACATAAAAATAAAGGACAGGGTGGTCTCTGACTTTTGCACAGTGCTGTAGGTGGAAATGATAGACACGTGTCCAATCGAGCATATTAAATGAATGTACATTTTCATGTCAGTGGACCGGTTCTAACGTTCTCTGGGATAGGCAAATTGCACAACGAAGATATGTAACAGTTAGGTACTGATAGGCCAAAACCCAAACGAGGCAGGATGAACTAAACTTGATCTACATCCTTTTCTTCTTTAAGCTCCTCCTGTGTCTTCCAGTGAAGAGAGAGCGGAGGGAGGGAGGACAGGAGGGAGAATAAGAGAGCGAGAGACGTAGAGAGAGAGGGGGAGAGAAGGTGTTTCTGAAGAAAGAGCACCTGATTTGGTTTGGAAGCAATCAAGGGGGCCAAGCACTTGGCAATAGTGTTCACCTCCCCTTCTTCTCGCTCGCAAACACACACTCACACATACACACAACTTTCAGGTGAGTGTTTGGAGAGGTTGTGCGGCTCGGACGCCCCACTCTCTCCATTTCCCTTCATTACCGTGCGTCTGTGTGGTGATCTGTGTTGTTGTTACGAGTGCAAATACACACACACACACACACACACACACACACACACACACACACACACACACACACACACACACACATACACACACACATACACACACAGTCCCACACAGCCATGGTTGCTGTTGCCTCCTGAGGCGGGAGTCGTGCTCCTGAGCCTTCGTCGGTCAGTCCCGGCGGTCCTCGTTCTTTGTTTTTCCTCTCCCAGTTCAGTTAAAGCGTTTCAGAAAATGTCTGGACACATACTCCAGTCCTGCCTCTCTTTGGCCTCCCAGTAACCTCCCTTATACACGAAGTTAGTCTCTCCGGTCAGAGGGTCCGTCCTCTGATGGAACCACTGCGGCTGGTAGCTCTCGTACTCCCGACCTGCAACGGAACATACGCAGAACAACATCAGATTAGCATTCAGCCATGGTGTAAAGCACCAGTTTCAATCTCAGGGTCCACCATAGTGCAGAGTTAAGAGGTTATGCAGCTTGCAGAGGTTTCAGAGTCATAGCTAACCACATGCCTAACACACACCTGCCTCAAAGCATGTTGAGTAATCTCAAATAGACGTGTGTGTGTGGTTCCTGACACACTGTCATCTACACCGTTTAGCTATGATGTAGCATTAAAACCAGACTTTGTTCATTGTATCAGCTCCACTGACCATATAGGACACTCTGTAGTTCTACAGGTCCAGACTGTAGTCCATCTGTTCCTCTGTATACTGTACTACCCTGTTCTTCAATGGTCAGGAGCCCCACAGGACCACCACAGAGCAGGTACTATGTGGGTGGTGGATCATTCTCAGCACTGCAGTGACACTGACGTGGTGGTGGTGTTAGTGGATCAGACACAGCAGTGCTGCTGGAGTGTTAAGACACTGTGTCCACTCACTGTCCACTCTATTAGACACTCCTACCTTGCTGGTCCACCTTGTAGATGGACAGTCAGAGACGATAGCTCATCTGCTGCTGCACAGTGCAGTGTTGGTCATCCTCTAGTCCTTCATCAGTGGGCACAGGACGCTGCCCACAGGACTCTGAGGTGTCCAGCAGCACTGCTGTGTCTGATCCACACACACCAGCACCACACACTAACACACCACCACCACGTCAGTGTCACTGCAGTGCTGAGAATGATCTACCACCCATATCATACCTGCTCTGTGGTGGTCCTCTGGGGGTCCTGACCATTGAAGAACAGGGTAATACAGTATACAGAGAAACAGATGGACTACAGTCTGTACCTGTGGAACTACAAAGTGCTCATATATGGTCAGTGGAGCTGATACAGTGCACAGTAAGTGTAGATACAAGCGGCTGGTTTTAATGTTATAGAAGATCAGTGTATAAGCAACAGACAAAATTAGAGAAAAGTGTTCGGTGTCTGAATTTTGCTTCTTTAGAGCTACAAGGCTAATGTGGCTAACAAGGAATGGAAGCTCATAGGCAACCAATTAGCATCGTGCTAACAGGGTGCCTACGTCATCAGACACTTTGAGCTGCTAAGGAATTGCCTTGCTCTTATCAATGAAAATGGATCATAGCAAAGACCAATGTAGCCAACAAGGTTTTGGATTGGAAGCTAACGTGGCTAACAAGGAATGGAAGCTAATATGCAGCAAACTTCAGACACCTTTAGTGTGACTGACTGGGGTATGGGTAAACAGTGTTCCTAATAACGTGCCTGGTGAGCATAGCTTTAACATTAACCATAGGGGAAAGAGTGATGGTCCTAATTACCGCCTCACTGATCTGAGACCTTTCCCCCCTGACTGCAATCGGTTCTAACCACTGCATCAGTTCTTCTGAGACCTTCCAGTCTCTGTGATTGGTTCCCAGTAGAGTGGTCCTTAGTGACAGAGTCCTTTAATAGTCTACTAACTAAACTGTGCTGAGTACTGCAGGCACAGGGAACCTGCAGGTGGGGTGTGCATGGCTGCTGTGCAGAACTCTACACTCTCAGTATCCCAGTGTCGGTCAGCCAAATCCGACTGAACGGTAGGCAAATGTTCTGAATTTGACTGGCACATTTGCATGAGTGACAGCAGCAGAGAGCAGCGTGAGCAGAGGATAATAAGGAGACATTGGGTCTGCAGAGTCCACACACACACATGCGTGCCCACACAAGCCGGCAGCAGACTGAGCACGTAATGAAACCGCCATTACAGATCACTTTGGGATCTGCAGATTGTGGACACAAAACACACAGACAGTGGAGTGAACGGGCGGAGAGTTATCAAGCAGGCTGCTACCAGACTCACCAGAGTCAACCTCAAACTCTGGCAAACAGGAGGAGAAAAGAGACACATGTCACATGATCATAAAAGGCACAAGATGAAGAGGCATTTGGTCACCAGCGCGTTAAAGTCAGAATCAGAATCAGGGTTAGGTTTTGTGCTCAGTGTGTGCTCAGTAGCGTTAGAGTTTAACTTGGGTGTTAGGACTGGGATTAGTGGGATTAGGACTGGACTTTGGGTTAGTGACAGGTTAATGGTTAGGTTAGCACAGAGAAAAGTGATGCCATGGCAGTTGAAGAACCAGCCAACAAACAGTACTGAGGTGTTCAGTGTCTACAAACTATTAACACCGCGGCGGAGTCAATCCCACGTATCACGCAAAGTATTAACGCCACAAACTGGTTTACACTGAAACCCTCATTAACATTATTGAAAACAGGTGGAGGTGCAAATGTCAGGACGACCAGGCATAGCTCATGCCCAAAACCACTTACCTGGACCAAATATAGAGTTTCCTTAAAGGAGCAGTATGTAACCTCTAGTGGTGATGTTGTGTATTGCAACAAAACAAAGTGAGCGCTGTGTACTGGTATACTTCATGTTCCAATTTTTCCATTCCACCTTAAATACTTTGGTTACAGCCTGTCACCTGATGCATTATAGCAGCTGCCATTTAAGGTGAAACTGGGAAATGCAAACAAGAAGCTGGCAAATAAGAGTTGGCGTCAACAGCTGCCAACTTTTATTGCACATAACGTTTTTGATAAGGGTTGATAATCCAAGCTGGACAATACCCTATTTGGAATTTTGTGCTCTAAGCTACCAGTATTGGTGCTGCAGTAGGTTGTTTCGACATGGATGTGGCCAGCATGTGGTTAGTCTGTTCGGGGCTACCGTAGAAACATGGCAGTGGCAGCACCTGTTGGAGACCGAGTCTAACGAAACCGAGTCATTCTAGTCTAACGAAAATACAATGGTTTGTAGGACCAGGTGATTATACAGTAATGAAAAGGTAGTTTTGTATATCATATGTCTTTTAATGGACCAAAAAAAATTACATACTGCTCCTTTAAAGCTAGAGTGGCAGAAAACCAGCCACTAGTAACTTGCTCACTAAACACTGGGCTACTGCCAACCTACTACAGTGACTGTAAAGCTGTAAACGCCATGCTAGCACTACCTTAGCATTCCCAGCCTGACTAGCCTCCATGATGCAATGCATCCCGGCTCCATACAATGACGGGGTCGATGGGATTTGTATCCCTCTCTCATTTTTTCCCCACTCCCTCCTAACCTTCGTCCAGGGCGTCCGAGGCTTCTGCCTCTCTCCTCCTCCTGACTGCCCTCTGTTTCTCCTCCAGTCTCTGTTTCTCTGTGTTGGCCTCATCCCAGCGGCCCTCCTCCATCAGCCGCTGGTCCGGCCGTAGCCTGCTGTCCGTCAAACTCACGCACGGCTCCTCCTCGTTCAGCGTCAGAGCCAGAGACGAGAAGTGATACATGTTCTCAGCGTTTTCCCTAAGAGGAAAAGAGAGAGAGGAAATGATGGACTTCATAAAGCCGTTCCAGTTTTTCTCTTTCCTTTAGGGTGTTATGGAAATTTAAGTGCATGTAGATGATCTGCTAAGCTGCATCATTGAAATTCCAGCCCTTTTCTCTGTCACAAGATGACATCATCTCGTAACACAGGCCTTATTGCCCGCCTACAGGACAGCGTGGCACTTCAACTGGTCACTCCTGCTGCAGTCTAGTTTACTAAGGTGGAGCTACTAGCTTGTTCTACCGGATCAAACTGATACAGTAGAACTCACACACAGTCACACAGTACTCTGTGAAATGCCACTCTGGCTATATGACAAGATTGGTCAAACTGACCAATCAAGGCACACTGGGCTCATCAGAGGAGGCGGAGCTTAAAGACATAGGCTCTTTTTTATGCAAATCTATTCTAGTCTACACATGACATTTTCTGGGGGTATAACAAGAAGCTGCGATAAACAACATACTGTAATTGCTCATGTATCTGCTCCAGATTTACATCTACTTGTACGGCATTTGGCAGATGCTCCTATCGAGGGAGGGAGATTTGACTACTTTTCAAAAATAAGAAAAATTGTGGATGTTAATTTTATAAACTGTAACTTTATATTTTTGTGTAAAATGGCTTTTTTAGTCCATTTAGAATGTGTTCATCATTATGGATTATTATTTGATTGTTATGAGCTTGTAGAACATCGCTGTCCGAAGAAAAACAAGTATCTCCAAAGTGGCAACTTAAAAAAAAATCTTTAAAAAACCCTAATTTAACTTTAATGGAAGTCAATGGAACCAGACTTCGTTCGAAGCAATTTTAGGCCATGTATGTTGGTCCATTCATCATGTAATCTTCACACAGTGTAAACAACAGCAGCTGTGTTCAAATAATACATAAACATAAAAATCAAAGTTTTTTTTTTTTGGGCTGCAACAATAAGCATAGTAGATTCAAACTGTCTACCAGTGGAGGACGAAAGTACACAAGCCATGTGCTTGAATTAAAGTAGAAAAACCCAAGGTAAAATATTACTCCAGTAAAAGTAAAGGTCGTCCTTTTAGACCCCACTTGAGTAAAAGTACTTAAGTATGGAGAGTAACAGTACTAAAGTATGTACCTTCAGATGTACTTAAGTATGGAGAGTAACAGTACTAAAGTATGTACCTTCAGATGTACTTAAGTATGGAGAGTAACAGTACTAAAGTATGTACCCTCAGATGTACTTGAGTATGGAGAGTAACAGTACTAAAGTATGTACCTTCAGACGTACTTAAGTATGGAGAGTACCAGTACTAAAGTATGTACCTTCAGACGTACTTAAGTATGGAGAGTAACAGTACTAAAGTATGTACCTTCAGACGTACTTAAGTATGGAGAGTAACAGTACTAAAGTATGTACCTTCAGACGTACTTAAGTATGGAGAGTAACAGTACTAAAGTATGTACCTTCAGATGTACTTAAGTATGGAGAGTAACAGTACTAAAGTATGTACCTTCAGATGTACTTAAGTATGGAGAGTAACAGTACTAAAGTATGTACCTTCAGACGTACTTAAGTATGGAGAGTAACAGTACTAAAGTATGTACCTTCAGACGTACTTAAGTATGGAGAGTACCAGTACTAAAGTATGTACCTTCAGACGTACTTAAGTATGGAGAGTAACAGTACTAAAGTATGTACCTTCAGACGTACTTAAGTATGGAGAGTAACAGTACTAAAGTATGTACCTTCAGACGTACTTAAGTATGGAGAGTAACAGTACTAAAGTATGTACCTTCAGATGTACTTAAGTATGGAGAGTAACAGTACTAAAGTATGTACTTTCAGATGTATTAGACACGTATCTGCAGTGGTTCCAAACTTCTGAACGCTGATATTTTCCCCTGTTGGTATGTGTATGTATGTATAGGGGTTGCTGTGCGTACGGTAGTGGGTATTTCTTCCACAGCAGCCTGGGTGCCAGTGTTTGGTAGACGGTCTTCTGTTTGCCTTCCGCGCCGCTGCTGCCCCGGCTGCTCTGTACGATCTTAGCGCTCTCCATCCTCTCATCCCATGTGCCAGACAGGATGTAGTGCGCCTGGCCCTCGCTGTCCGTCACCACACCCGTCACCTACATAACCACACCATGACAGACCACCGCAAATCAAACACAAAGCGGCAATAGACAGAGCAGAATGTGCAGGTTCTTGATATTTCAGCCATCCGCAAGGTCCTACTCACACAGCACTAGCTCTGTGCCCAAGCCAAATTATTATTCAGTATAGTTCAGTGCATAAAGAACCATCGTTCCTCAAGCATGCTGGTTGACTCGGCAGTTCATTTCAGAGATGGGATATTACCTTGCGTGGAACTTCCCTGGAGAAGTAGCTATAGGGAGAGAACTTGAGCTGACACGTCTCTTTGGTTCTGTGGTTGACAATATCAATGTCCCCTGACTGAAAAACAGGGAGAGAGAGAGAGAGAGAGAGAGAGAGAGAGAGAGAGAGAGAGAGAGAGAGAGAGAGAGAGACTCACTTCAGGCTTGGAGTTTAAGGGGTTACACACACATTATGTCCAAAAGTTTACGGACACCTGCTTATCCTGCGGTCCTTCTAAAACCAAAGACACACTCTGTATAAGAAAGGCCAGAGCAGACTCCACCTGCTGAGGAGGCCTCGGTCATTCGGGATACAGGGTCCTCCATGTGCTGCATGGTGCTTGTTTGTCATATCTAGCACGAAGATGTTAATATCATGTCCTTTATGCTCAGTAAACTGTAAGGTGGAACCGTTGTATGATTAGACTTGAGAGTATTGAGATCTGGGGAACGTGGGGGAACATCACTGCCATTGGGGAACATCGCTATCATTGGGGAACATCACTGCCATTGAGGAACATCGCTGCCACTGGGGAACATCGCCGTCATTGGGGAACATCACTGCCACTGGGGAACATCACTGCCACTGGGGAACATCACTGCCACTGGGGAACATCACTGCCACTGGGGAACATCACTGTCTTTGGGGAACATCTCCGTCATTGGGGAACATCACCGTCATTGGGGAGCATCACTGCCATTGGGGAACATCACTGCCATTGGGGAACATCACTGCCATTGGGGAACATCACTGCCACTGGGGAACATCACTGTCACTGGGGAACATCACTGCCATTGGGGAACATCACTGCCATTGGGGAACATCACTGCCACTGGGGAACATCACTGCCACTGGGGAACATCACTGCCACTGGGGAACATCACTGCCATTGGGGAACATCACTACCATTGGGGAACATCACTGCCATTGGGGAACATCACTGCCATTGGGGAACATCACTGCCATTGGGGAACATCACTGCCACTGGGGAACATCACTGCCACTGGGGAACATCACTGCCACTGGGGAACATCACTGCCATTGGGGAACATCACTACCATTGGGGAACATCACTGCCATTGGGGAACATCACTGCCATCGGGGAACATCACTGCCATTGGGGAACATCACTGCCATTGGGGAACATCACTGTCATTGGGGAAGATCACCGTCACTGGGGAACATCACTGCCATTGGGGAACACCACTCCCACTGGGGAACATCACTGCCACGAAGGGGCAGTACCAATTGGTACCTAGTACCAATGTCTATCCATATGTATTCACAGACCCAGGCTTTACCAATAGAACATTTCCCTGAGGATCATATTCCCTCCACTGGCTTGTCTTCTTCCTGGTGCATCCTGGTGCCATCCCCTCCCCAGCTGAACACTGCACTCCTATCTGGAGGTCAACACTAGGTCTCCAAGGTCAGGTTCTGACATCTGCATGTCCATTGTAAGTGGACAGGGGTAAACATGAGCACTCTGACTGGCTAGGTAGCCCCGAATAAAGCCGGGAGAGATGCACTGTGGGCTGACACATTCCTCCTGTAACCGTCATTAAAATTATCAGACCAGATGAGACAGCCGCTGTTACCCTCAGGCATCAACAAACCCTGGACACCCAACACCCTGTGGTCAGGCTTAGTCCCTCTCTATACCACTGTCCTTAGGTCCTCATCCCCGCTGCCTGGGAGCACTTTCACAAGCCTCAGCATAACCAAATGTGCTTGTCGGTGTCTCTCAGGTCTTCATGCCTGCTCATTCGTCCCACGTCCAATACGGTGACTATGGGAACCTGTCGTCCCATATCCCAGACCTTAACATGCACTGTTGTAATTAAAGAAGCTGAACTCAGTAATTAGAAGGGGTGTCTACAATCTGTTGGACATATAGAGTAGTAGTATCAGTAGAAGAGTGTCGGTCAGTGAGAACTGGGAGCAGACCTGGTCGAATCCCACACTTGCCCACGATG
>JAMWET010007219.1:0-62500 GCA_024036415.1 Prochilodus magdalenae
GAAGCAGGTCAGATTTTAGTTATTGGTCCATCGTCTGGCCGTTTCCCCATTTCTTTCCCTATCCACGTTTTTGAGTCTCCAACTTTAGCTAATTAGCCTCGGCCTACACTGTGTGGAAGCATTTTTGAAGCAGGTTCAAAAGAAAGCACAGGCTCTCCTGGCTCTAGTTTCGGCATGCTAGCCTTCCTCAGTTATTTCTCCCTTTATCGTCTAATGGAGGATGCGTCCTAGAGCTCCAGGAGAGGAAAAAGCCCATGGGAACACTGGGCTCCCAGTGCGTGGCCTTCTTCACCCTACAGCTAGCTTCAACATCTGGGGGAAGGACTCCTACAGACTCCTCCAACAGGGACTGTAGTGCTCATCATGCGTGGCTCATCGACACGGCTCCTCTGATAACTCTGGGACCTGTAGACACCTTGTCCCTTGCCGTCTGGTTGCTCTGTCACTTTTCTGCTAATGTGGTAGTGAAATCCTTCTACGCGCTCGGGGTGAATGGGCGACAGGAGTAAATCAAATGGTTGGCAAAGCCCCCCGTGATGATAATTTAAAGTTGCTGTTGCCCCAGCCCAAAACACTCCCCAAGGAGCAGCTGCATCTAACCTAACAGGAGACGAGCTCAAATTTGCTGAGGCTCGAGGCCCTGGGCGCCACTGAGAGGGCCCCATTCAGTATTAACAGAAACGTCCAGCGAAAGTGTTGTGCTCTGGCACCCTGTTCGACTTTAAAGGCTCCGCACCATGGAGACCCGAGACATAGCGCGAAAATGCAGCACAGCGTGCAGTGCCAGCTACAATGCAGGCATCGCTCCCAGTTCGCGCTTTCATTAAATGAGAGGTCGTGAATCGGCCCCGTCTGCCGCCATTTTTAGACCCAAATGCGGCGCTTAAATGAGGCCCCGTTCTTGAGGGGGTTGAATAAGTTCTCTCTGGCTTCCGTCTGCTCAGTCAGCTCTCCTTCCCATTAAACTTAGCAATCAGCCCTCGCGCTGTCTCCCCGCTAATTTATGCACCCGGTGTTCCTGATTTTGGGTGCTTAAGCGTCCAAGTTAAGCTGCGTTGTTATTGGGGACGGCAGCCGGCCCACATGTCTATTTGTATCATGCTGCCCAGGCTGCGCAACATGCTTTAGTGGATGTGATGAGACGTTCTTGTGAAATAATGATGGTCTTCTTGGACAGGCACAACCCCTACGAATCAGCGTCTGCCTTGCTTGGACCTGCAGTTCCTCTATTCTGGGCCACGTTTCGCTTATTCATCTGGAACAGACTCATTAGAGTGGGTTTAGATTAGGAAGCTGCCCAAAATTGACTCTGCTATTTCAGTTCTAACCGGTGTATTGCTAGAGTAGCAGCCCCCTGACTTAGGGTTGGGGTTGGGGGTTGTTCACGCCGCACGCGCTGGTTCGAGCGGTCTCTATTTGTTCCCACAGTCAGGCGGTGTTTATCGGCGCTGGGTTGGCCATGCCACTTTGTGTGGCTCGCTTTGGTGCCGAGTTCGCCAGGCACCGCAGTGTATTGGGGGAGTAGTGAAGGGATAGGCGTGCGGCTAGCGCATGCTAGGAGTAGGGGCAATCCGTCGGAATCAGCCAGAGGTGAAGTGGCTGTATATGGCCTAGTCGAGGATTAGTATGTTTATAGCGGCATTAGGAACGGCCCAACGCGGTTTCGGTAGGGATGCTGCAACTCGTACGTAGCTTGTGGGCGAAGCTAGCTAGCCAGAATGACCATGTGAGAGCTGAGAAGATGAGCTCACCAGGCAAGAACATGAGTCGCCTTGTGTGTTAAAGGTGGTAGTACCTTCAGGCTCCTGCAGATGGCGCTGCACGAGAATGATGGGGTTGTGTGGGGTGAGTGACGGGATCTATAGATTGGGAGGAGGTGCTACAGTGCAGGGAATGTCTCGTTCCGTGTGTGGAAAACGCTCCAGAGCAGATGTAAATGATTGGCTAAAAGGAGTGACTGCATGTGGGCGTGGCCAAAGACCATAGTGTGAAGGAAGTAGCTGAATCTGCAGGTGTATGGAAGCAGCGTACGGTCATACGGGTCTACCAGCGGTGGGAAAATCCCAGTCTACAGGTAATCCTCCTCGGAATTGGGCCAGGGAAGGCCTCCACCAAATCTGGACCACCTGACCAAGTCTTTGATGTAGGAGAGTCTGAACACTGATGTGGCTACATCCAGAAACGTCCCGTCCCAGCTGTTATTGGTGCTTGTGGAGCACCACACTGTGCTGAAAGCTGGCAATCTCGGCTGTTTAGGTTCCAGTTGGGATCCTACGACTACGCCTGCTCTCCGGGTAGTCGTAGCAGCGCTGCCTATGGCTCTGGGCAAGTCTGTATACTGCCCCCTAGTGTGTGTGTGTGAGATTTCACTTTATGGATGGGTTAGATGCAGTAGACAAACTCCACTTGGTAAATGGTTCTAGATTCTAACTCTAGACTCCCGCTCTAGTATTAGAGCTGCACTAGGTGGTGGTAGCGTGTGGGCTTCTACACACGGTTGGGCTAGCATGCTAGTTAGTCGAGGCCTCACTGGATTTGGCCTCCAGCTGCCTTTTCCTACCAATCACATCCTTAACACCACATCCCTGTCCGCGTGCTCACCGTTAACCCTTTCAGACCCAGGTTGCGTTCAAGTCCGTTCCTCCGCGAGACAGCGGTGCCCCCGTGCCCCCTCCTGGAGCCGTGCCGAAGCTGGATGCTACCCGCGTGCGTCTGCTGTGCGTCCGAACACGGTGTTGAGCCTCAAGCGCCTGAACCCGTACCGAGAGGGTGACAGCGGTGGCGCCGAAACAGGCCAGATAGGTAGACGGAGAGGCGGAAGGAGACGGAACGAGAGTGGTGGGAAGTGAATTCGGGGGGTCGGGTAATTTGTCACCGTGAGCCGGTGTCAGCTTAAACGAGCCCAATTCTCATTTCCTGTTGACTGCAGAATTCCGAGTCTCTTGTATCCTCCCAGCTGATAGATTTCCACCTGCTTTTAATTGGGCTGGAGGCGTGTCGACGCCCCCACACAGCCCTCCGGAAGAGGGAAGGGTGCGGCGTGCCTAGCGGTTCGCGTACGGCGGACCTTCGCTTGTTGTTCAGTTTTACTTGCTGCGTTTAGTTTGGCTGCTGATGCTGTTTGGTTAAACTCGTTTGGAGGGGGGGAAGAGTGAAGGGAGACGGTAAACGAGCGGGAGACGAAAACTTCAGGCGACGCTGCCTATGGATCCCTCCCTCTCGCTTCCCGCCCACGCGTATTTTAATTAGCGCGCGCCGGTGTCCTGCTTTCCAATATGGCATTAAATTATGTTACCTTTTGTGTGTATGTGTGTATGTGTAATGAAAGAGAGAGATGTGTGTGTGTGTGTGTTGCGTCTGCTCAGAGATCCGAGGCAGAACAGCAGGAGGTCCAGGAGCTGGTGGGCGGATGCGGTGGGCTGACCATATTCATTTTACCTCGCCACTGTCTTTGTACATTCTGCGGAAAGGAAAGCTAAATGCATCACATGGCACAGGCAGTGTTTAGATTAGTAAACCCACTAAATGGAAATCTTAATGCTTGTTTAAAGGCGTTTTCCCTTCATTTAGTCTGCCTGGGAGCCAAGTGCACGCTCGCTGGACTCACAGCACTGACACACTGCCATCTAGTGGCGCCCCTCGGCATTGCACCTGCTTATAAAGCGTTTACAGGCTCTCCGCCGGCAGGTATTAACTGCCCGGGACCTGCTTGCTCATGAGCACCGTCTCCTTGGTTCTCTGCGATGTTGTAAGCGGAGTGAGGATCAAAGTTAAAGACTCGCCAGTTAGCCAAAGCGAAAGTGCCGGTGAAGCATTTGTCCTATTTGAATAAAGCTAATGTTACGTGCTCTATAAATCCCATAAAATCAGCCCCAGTGTTTTATGGCTGGGGGTCCGGTCTGCTGAAAGGTGACTTCCCGCTGCTGAGGTGCTGAGTATATCTGCGGTGTTGTAGCACTGCTGGCTGTGCGGTGTTCTCCTCACCGTGGGAAAAGTCCTTCGGTCATTTCTCAGCTCACTGGCTGCTCCGTAGCTGCAGCAGTGCAGGGTGTGTAAAGCTAGGGATGCACCACAGAGTGCGGTGAAGTGCTGTTCGTGAATGTCGGCCAGGATGTCTTTAAGTCATATGATGTTTTGTTGGTCTGCTGGGATGGTGTCGGTGTTTCAGCTGGGATGGTGTTGGTGTGTCTGCTGGGATGGTGTTGGTGTGTCTGCTGGGATGGTGTTGGTGTGTCTGCTGAGATGGTGTTGGTGTGTCTGCTGGGATGGTGTCGGCGTCTCCGCTGGAACGGTGTCGGCGTCTCTGCTGGGACGGTGTCGGCGTCTCTGCTGGGACGGTGTTGGTGTGTCTGCTGGCATGGTGTTGGTGTGTCAGCTGGGAAGGTGTCGGCGTCTCTGCTGGGACGGTGTCGGCGTCTCTGCTGGGACGGTGTCGGTGTCTCTGCTGGGACGTTGCCGGTGTCTGCTGGGACGGTGTCGGCATGTCTGCTGGGATGGTGTCGGCACCTCTGCTGGGACGGTGTCGGTGCCTCTGCTGGGACGTTGCCGGTGTCTGCTGGTGCGTTGCTGGTGTCTGCTGGGACGGTTTTGGTGCCTCTGCTGGGACGTTGCCGGTGTCTGCTGGGACGGTGTCGGCGTCTCTGCTGGGACGGTGTCGGTGTGTCTGCTGGGACGGTGTCGGTGTCTGCTGGGACGGTGTCGGCATCTCTGCTGGGAAGGTGTCGGCGTCTCTGCTGGGAAATTGTCGGTGTGTCTGCTGGGATGGTGTCGGCGTCTCTGCCGGGACGGTGTCGCTGTCTCTGCTGGGAAGGTGTCGGCGTCTCTGCTGGGAAGGTGTTGGCGTCTCTGCTGGGACGGTGTCGGCGTCTCTGCTGGGACCGTGTTTCGGCGTCTCTGCTGGGAAGGTGTCGGCGTCTCTGCTGGGATGATGTTGGCGTCTCTGCTGGGATGATGTTGGCGTCTCTGCTGGGACGGTGTCGGCGTCTCTGCTGGGATGATGTTGGCGTCTCTGCTGGGACGGTGTCGGCGTCTCTGCTGGGATGATGTCGGCGTCTCTGCTGGGATGGTGTTGGCGTCTGCTGGAATGGTGTCGGCGTCTCTGCTGGGACGGTGTTGGCGTCTCTGCTGGGAAGGTGTGGGCGTCTCTGCTGGGAAGGTGTCGGCGTCTCTGCTGGGACCGTGTTTCGGCGTCTCTGCTGGGAAGGTGTCGGCGTCTCTGCTGGGATGATGTTGGCGTCTCTGCTGGGATGATGTTGGCGTCTCTGCTGGGACGGTGTCGGCGTCTCTGCTGGGATGATGTTGGCGTCTCTGCTGGGACGGTGTCGGCGTCTCTGCTGGGATGATGTCGGCGTCTCTGCTGGGATGGTGTTGGCGTCTGCTGGAATGGTGTCGGCGTCTCTGCTGGGACGGTGTTGGCGTCTCTGCTGGGAAGGTGTGGGCGTCTCTGCTGGGAAGGTGTCGGCGTCTCTGCTGGGATGTTGTCGGCGTCTCTGCTGGGGCGGTGTCGGCATGTCTGCTGGGACGGTGTCGGCGTCTCTGCTGGGACGTTGTCGGCGTCTCTGCTGGGGCGATGTAGGCGTCTCTGCTGGGACCCCAGGACCCCAGGACGGTTTACACGAGCTGTGTTCAGTATGGCGTCTTCTTTAGAGTCACAAAACTTTTATTGTGGTTGTTTTTTTTTTAAACAGCAATTACACTTGGCATTATAGTAAATGTCACCAATCAGAAAGGCTGTTTGCTCATGGGTGGTTTTGCCACCTTCGGGTCAGAGACGTCTCATTATCTGTATATTCAGCAACTGCCGAAGAAGCAGTCATGTGGTGAATTCCCAACATCTGAAATTCCAGTGCCTCGGTTCCTACTAGAGGAGGAAGATGAGCTGTTTGTATTCAAAGCACCGGCTTACGTCACCGGCTTTAACAGAGCTGGAAAATTTCCTGTTTGTGAAACAATCTCGGAGCGTTCCAAAGGGCTCAGGTTCGGAGGGAGGGAAAAGTTTGGAGCACCGTTCGAGGTCTCTACAAGTTTCTCTCTTCGGAGAAGTGCCGTCTGGTGGAAATTGGAATTCTTCTCAGTCGGAGGCTGGAAGTCTTGTCTGGATTAAAGGGGCTGGTAGAGAAGGATGGAGGAAGGGTGAGGAATCTGAAGCGCAGGGCCAGAGCTGCACCGTACCGGCTCAAAAGCTGGAGGCTGAATGTCAATGAGAGGCCTGGCAACACCAGTACGACCTCAGGTCTATAGCAAGTGTTACACAGCTGGAGAAATGAGAGGAAGTCCTGGTAATCCGGGAGGCAGATTTCATACGGTGATCAGATTTCAACGGATGCTTCCTCAGAGCTGGACAGGCAGCAGGCGTGCTCTTTACCCTGTATGAGTGGCTAGGTGAATGGTCCTGGAGGCAGGGCACCCCCGCCCTGCTTTAACTCGATCCCTGCAAGTCTGGAAGAGCTTGTTAATGAGCTGATGAGTTGAATCAGGTGTGCTGGAGCTGGGAAAGCTCTATAACGGCTAAAACGAGCAGCGTTGAGAAACCTTGGCGTATGAGATCCGACATAGCGAATGAGTTCTATCAGGTACCTGGATCATTTTGCTTGGCTCTGCTCATTGTTTTGTTGGCATGGATACCAAAGCTCATATGGTCGAGATGCTCACGTATCACCTACTGCAGCTTTCAGCGATATTAGCATTGCTAATGCCACTATTAGCATAACAGCATAAAAGATTAGCATGTTATTTCATACCTAGGGTTGCCACCCGTCCCGTAAAATACAGAATCGTCCTTATTTGGAAATTAACTGTGGCATCCTGTATTAAACCAATACGATTTCTTCCGTACTTCCGTAAATGTCTGAAAATTTGTTCCGTATTTCCATAAATGTCCATAAATTTGTTCCGCATTTCCATAAATGTTAGTAAATTTCTGTACTTCCGTAAATTTGTTCCGTACTTCCGTAAATGTCCATAAATTTGTTCCGTACTTCCGTACTTCCGTAAATGTCTGTAAATTTGTTCCGTATTTCCATAAATGTCCATAAATTTGTTCCGTATTTCCATAAATGTCCATAAATTTGTTCCGCATTTCCATAAATGTCCATAAATTTGTTCCGCATTTCCGTAAATGTCCATAAATTTGTTCCGTACTTCCGTAAATGTCCGTAAATTTGTTCTGTACTTCCGTAAATGTCCGTAAATTTGTTCTGTACTTCCGTAAATGTCCGTAAATTTAGTCCATACTTCCGTAAATGTCCGTAAATTTGTTCCGTACTTCTGTAATTGTCCGTAAATTTGTTCTGTACTTCCGTAAATGTCCGTAAATTTGTTCTGTACTTCCGTAAATGTCCATAAATTTGTTCTGTACTTCAATTGTCCATAAATTTGTTCCGTACTTCCGTAAATGTCCATAAATTTGTTCCGTACTTCCGTAATTGTCCGTAAATTTGTTCTGTACTTCCGTAAATGTCCGTAAATTTAGTCCGTACCTCCGTAAATATCCATAAATTTGTTCCGTATTTCCGTAAATGTCCGATAAACTTGTCACACATGATTGTGACACAGATCAGATCAAATAGGGGATGCGATTTCAAACACATCATTCACACATGACCACGCCCCCCGGTCTTTATTTTCATTTCTGAAAGGTGGCAGCCCTATTCATACCTCACTTTGTCGCTCCCAGTTAAACCCGCTGCTGCTGTTCCCTCACCTTCAATACTGACGCATGGAAACGAGGTCTGTTTTTGTTGGCTGCCCGTGCTCCAATAAGAAGGCTAGTCTGAAACCCTCCCGAGACAGTGGGAGGAGCTACACCGCTCAGGCTAAGTAGCCAGATGTGCAAGTGTATTGGTATATTCATGTGTTCATTAAAAACAGTGAACTGAGCGGTTAGAAACATTAGTGGTCCTCTAATTTGGAGTGTGTATCGTGGGAGTTGATTGATACCCTCTATAGGTCGTTTGGAAAGGTCCAGGTAAGCTAGCTCGTTTTGAAGGCACATGTTTTTACTGGGAAACAAATTTGTGTGGAAACCTGATTCAATTCCTGGCTAGCTATACTGGCTGGTTAGCATGTCGGCTAACCCAGCTACCTCTCAAGTGTCCTAACTCCACAGGGACCCCAACAACATCCCCTACTTCCTTCCTCACTTCACTTCTCTTCAGATGTATATGTACAAAGACGCATCATATAAACTGGGGAAAGAGGAAACGGAGGTTCTGAGCTTCTCCTCCATCTTTACCACCACCCTGCTGAGAACTGGAACCGAAGGCTGGTAGGAACTAAAAGCTCAAAGAGCTGAACTTGAGCTGGGGGGGAGCTCGGACCCCCATGTGTACGATTGGTCCAGAAGAATATGGTGGAGTCAGTTATTGACAATGTGGCTCCCCACCGTCATCATTCATTCATTCATTCACCCATTCATTCATCCATTCATTCATTCATTTGTACTGAGATTGAGACAAACTTGGATTCGTGGCTACAAAGGCTCCTGTAGGACATGACTGGCGGCTTGTCTCTCTGTCGCCTGCTAGGGTGAACATGGGGGTAAAAACTGAGCTATCAATAATAAATGAGTCTGGATGCAGTTTCCTTAACTGGCCATCAAAATGACATCATAATCAGACTGTGGAACAGAGAGTCTCCTGCCCTGAAGGATGGAGCACATGGAGCACACAGTATGACTCAGTTCTGCAGCACTGCTGTTCCTTTATACTCGGGCTTTGTTCGCTCACAGAACTTTCAGCAGTGTTTCTGGTTAGTCAGCACCGTCCAGCACCACCAACCAGCACTGCAGCACCCCACCCATAATCGTATTGAAAGTCTGACTTGGTGCCACAGTGATGCAGTCATGTGGTCGTTTAGACTAAGGCGTAGCCTAATGCTTATTAGTCCAGACGTGGATAAAGAGAAGCCAGGATGACGTTATGATTGGCGTGAGAGGAAACTATGCCATGATGAATAGCGATGGGTTTCACACAGAGGGATCAGACAGGAATCGGGTTAGAGACGTTGCCTGTAGATCGATCTGGATTTAAGGTTTGTGATTTAAAGAGAGTTAGAATTGAGAACCAGTTGACCATGTGTGCTTACACACTGTCCTGTCCATTCAAGGACTCGAACTGGCAACCCTAACCTCCAGCCCACGACTGTCACGATGAATGAGGAGCTCATCTAGAGTGATAATGGAAGACTGTCAAAGATGAGACATAAGATCAGTGTGATGGACTAGACTACTGCTCAGAGCTCAGACCTTAGACACTCCTGAGATGCGTCAGTTGACCATGTGCGCTTAGACACTGACAGATTTCGACCTCTGTATTTAACCAGCCTGTTCAGTGGAACACCCACACTTGGGGGCAGTGAGCACACTTACCCGTAGCAGTGGGCAACCCTAGTCGTGGCGCCCCGGGAGCAGTTTTAGGTTCCTTGCTCAAGGGGATCTCACTCGTGTCCTGTCCATTCAAGGACTCGAACCAGCAACCTTCTGATCACGAGGCTGGTTCCCTAACCTCCAGCCCACGACTGTCACGATGAGGAGCTCATCTAGAGTGAACATGGAAGACCGTCTAAGATGAGACGTAAGATCGGTGTGATGGACTGGACTACTGCTCAAAGCTCAGACCCTATACACTCCCGTGACGTTCCAGTTGACCATGTCATGTTACACACTGAGGAATTTGGCCTCTGTATTTAACCAGCTTGTTAAACTTGGGGGCAGTGAGCACGCTTGCCCGTAGCAGTGGGCAACCCTAGTCATGGCGCCCCAGAAGCAGTTTTAGGTTCCTTGCTCATAGGGGATTTCACTCATGTCCTGCCCATTCAAGGACTCGAACCAGCAACCTTCTGATCACAAGGCTGGTACCCTAACCTCCAGCCCACGACTGCCACGATGAGGAGCTCATCTAGAGTGATAATGGAAGACCATCAAAGATGAGACGTAAGATCAGTGTGATGGACTAGACTGCTGCTCAGAGCTCAGACCTTAGACACTCCCAAGACGCTCCTTAGACGTGTCCTGGTACCCCTAAAATTGAAGGTGCCAGAAAGAGTTCCCCTGATTCTCTAAAGAAGCATTGGGCTGAATCAGTAGTTCTCAAGCTTTTCAGTTGCTGTGGATATTCAGTGCCACTAGACCCCCTGGCTGCCCACCGCTAACTTGCACTTAATGAGCAAGGACCATGTCTTCCCAGATCCCAGTGTACTTTGCTGTCTGATGTTATGGTGTGGTGTTCAGCTAGCACCAAGGCAGAATTGACAAAGCCCTACTAAGAACGAGGGCTTGGGCGACTCGTCAGTAACATCAGTTAAAGAAACACATCAACTTGCATAACATCCGCTGGCGTGACACTATGGTGTGAGATGGCTGTGCCCGTGGCATCCCCTGAAGAACAAGCTGCACAAACCCCTCGCCCACGATCATCTAATGTGTGGTGGTCTGAGACCCGGCAATCTGGTGCTCTGTGAGCTCTGCAAATTGGAACAGGCTCATCACAGATGTACAGCGTCTATGCACAAACAGTGGAAGGGAAAGCATCCCAGAGTGTTTTGTCAAGACGACAGTGCTGTGAAGGCCACCACACGTGTAGCATAACGTGATGTAGCAGAGCCCTGCTTCGGAGCGCTGGCAGTGAGAGCCAGTAAAAGCTCTCTGGGTTCATTTTCACACTCAGCATCTGCTCACTACCTCTTACTCCAGCTGTAGACGGTTGTAGGGAGTTGGGGATGGCCCTCTAGGCGTGATCGGGTATGTCTTGGTTTATTTGGGCTGCAGAGGACTGGCGGCCTGAACAGGCTGTTTCCTGTCTTCTGCCCAAGGGGCGCCAGGATAAACTCCAGTGCCTGTGCAGGGTCGCCCTCTGTCTTCTGCCTAAGGGGCACCAGGATAAACTCCAGTGCCTGTGCAGGGTCATCCTCTGTCTTCTGCCCTCTGTCTTCTGCCCAAGGGGCACCAGCATAAACTCCAGTGCCTGTGCAGGGTGCCCTCTGTCTTCTGCCCAGGGGGCACAAGGATAAGCTCCAGTGCCTTTGCAGGGTCGTCCTCTGTCTTCTGCCCAAGGGGCACCAGGATAAACTCCAGTGCCTGTGCAGGGTCGCCCTCTGTCTTCTGCCCAAGGGGCACCAGGATAGACTCCAGTGTCTGTGCAGGGTCGCCCTCTGTCTTCTGCCCAAGGGGCACCAGGATAGACTCCAGTGCCTTTGCAGGGTCGCCCTCTGTCTTCTGCCCAAGGGGCACCAGGATAGACTCCAGTGTCTGTGCAGGGTCGCCCTCTGTCTTCTGCCCAAGGGGCACCTACATAAACTCCAGTGCCTGTGCAGGGTGCCCTCTGTCTTCTGCCCAAGGGGCACCAGGATAAACTCCAGTGCCTGTGCAGGGTCGCCCTCTGTCTTCTGCCCAAGGGGCACCAGGATACACTCCAGTGCCTGTGCAGGGTCGCCCTCTGTTTTCTGCCCAAGGGGCACCTACATAAACTCCAGTGCCTGTGCAGGGTCGCCCTCTGTCTTCTGCCCAAGGGGCACCAGGATAAACTCCAGTGCCTGTGCAGGGTGCCCTCTGTCTTCTGCCCAAGGGGCACCAGGATAAACTCCAGTGCCTGTGCAGGGTCGCCCTCTGTCTTCTGCCCAAGGGGCACCAGGATACACTCCAGTGCCTGTGCAGGGTCGCCCTCTGTCTTCTGCCCAAGGGGCACCAGGATAAACTCCAGTGCCTGTGCAGGGTGCCCTCTGTCTTCTGCCCAAGGAGCACCAGGATAAACTCCAGTGCCTGTGCAGGGTGCCCTCTGTCTTCTGCCCAAGGGGCACCAGGATAAACTCCAGTGCCTGTGCAGGGTCGCCCTCTGTCTTCTGCCCAAGGGGCACCAGGATAAACTCCAGTGCCTGTGCAGGGTGCCCTCTGTCTTCTGCCCAAGGAGCACCAGGATAAACTCCAGTGCCTGTGCAGGGTGCCCTCTGTCTTCTGCTCAAAGAGCACTGGGACAGGCTTCAGTACCTGTCCTGTCCCAGGGTCCAGGGTGTCCAGGCTGCCCTCTGTCTTCTGGGAAAGGCTCCAGGACATGTCCAGGGTGTTTCCTGTCTTCTGCCCAAAGAGTGCTGGGATAGTCTCCTGTGCCACCCAGGACTCCTACATACACACAGTCCCGTGAAGCCGCACGAGGTGCCGTAGCTTGAGCTGGTCGGTGAATCTCTCCGCTCTCCTTCACATCACATGAGCATCACTGTCAATCCGCACAACTCGACCCAACACCGCAAACAGCACCTAACGGCAGCCTGTCTATTAGATCCGCAAATACCAGCCCCGAGGTCGGCTCATCTCCCTACACAAATAGAGAGGGAAGGCAATATGGCGCGGACGGCGGCACCTGAAAGCGCTTATCTGTTATTATTGATGGCCTGGCCGTAACCCCTTGTCTCCCCTTCCCTCTCCTTCAATCACACATAAACATATATTTACGCCGCACGTACGGTTTGATTACCGGCCATGTAATTGGTTCGGAGGTAGAGGGAGGCAGGAAACGGCTTTGTGTGCCGGTGTGTTTGTGTGAACACACACAGGCGAGGCCGGCCTGCGCAGTAATCCAGCTCAGGCCCCAGGCTGAGACATCTGTTTTCTAATGACAGTTAATTAGATGCTGTCGAGCGCAATCAGAGGCAGTCGCCGCTAATAAACTGGGACCCTGCGAGCGCGAGCGTGCGTACGTGTGACTGGAAGAAGGGCTCCTTGATTGAGAGGAAGCGCGTCATGGTGTAGAAGTTGGAGAGCTCCTCTCCTTCAGGGTTTAATGTGATGATGAGCAGCGGAATTGGAGACTGTGGGAGTGGCGGTTTCAGGGGAACGAGCGGCGCTCTTGGCACGTTCACTCCAAAAGCTGGAAGAGCCCATCGCGGAGCGTAAAAGCAGGACTTGGGGCGGATCCATAGGATGGAAGAGTGTTCCGGATCTTGATTCCAATCCGGGGTTGGGTGTTCAGGCGTAGTTACGGTTGTATGGACTTTGAACAACCCTGGAAAGGAAGTCAACAGCCCCCTACAGCTAACACGCTGCAATACGGCATTTATCGACTCCCTGTGGAATTCCCTGTGTCCCTGCTTTCATAGGGACCAGCTCATATACTCAGGTGTACTCCAGCACACCCACTAGCCACTAGTAGGTGCACCTCGTTGGATCCACACCCAGTGTCCACTCTATCAGCTCTACTGACCATATAGGACAGTCTGTAGGTGTACAGGTCCAGACTGTAGTCCATCTGTTTCTCTGTGTACTGTATTACCCTGTTCTTCAATGGTCAGGACCCCCACAGGACCACCACAGAGCAGGTACTATGTGGGAGGTGGATCATTCTCAGCACTGCAGTGACGCTGACGTGGTGGTGGTGTGTTAGTGTGTGTGGTGCTGGTGTGAGGGGATCAGACACAGCAGTGCTGCTGGAGTGTTTAGACACTGTGTCCACTCACTGTCCACTCTATTAGACACTCCTACCTTGCTGGTTCACCTTGTAGATGGACAGTCAGAGACGATAGCTCATCTGCTGCTGCACAGTGCAGTGTTGGTCATCCTCTAGACCTTCATCAGTGGGCTAGGGTTAGACGATGACCGCAGGACGCTGCCCACAGGACGCTGCTCACAGGACGCTGCTCACAGGACGCTGCCCACAGGACGCTGCCCACAGGACGCTGCCCACAGGACGCTGCCCACAGGGCCCTTTTAGCTGGATAGTGTTGGTTGGTGGACGATTCTCAGTCCAGCGGTGACACTGAGGTGTCCAGCAGCCCTGCTGTGTCTGATCCACTCATAGTGGAGCTAAAATGGTCAGTGAGTGCAGATACCAGGAGGTGTTCCTAACACAGTGCTTGCTGAGTGTGAAGCTGTGAGTCTGATGCATGCCTTTTCAACCTTTCACAACTACATCCAATTAAGCAGGACCAATTATACCCCTCTGCGTTCCTGCGAGGGTCCGGATTTGAGCTTACTGTTTCCAGACAACGGAGTGAAACCACTCGGGAGCCCCTCCGAAGCTCCAGTCATGAGGATGAATCATGAGGATGGCCGGTGCTGTTTAAGCGCCAAAGACACCCACAGCATGCTCAGTAAAGGTCAGCGTGATGTCAGCGCTATATCGTCGTATCGGCCACCCCTGTGTTTAGAGCGAGAATCTTTATTCGCCAGGTTCTGGTTTTGACTTTCGTGCGTCATTCGAGCACAGCAGCTGCTGTTTACGCCGTGTGGACGTCTCATGATGAGCGCACCAACAGAAATGGCCCAGACATATCCGGTTCCATGGACTCACAGGAGACAGTTTAAAGGGCCTGTGGTTGTTTCTAAAGCACTACATGGTGTCTACATGGTACACAGCGCTCTTCGAGATCTTCATCACAGAATTAGTTGGTCCCCAGGGCACGTCTGGAACTCAGAGGTGATCGGGCATTTCAGTCGTCGATGAGACTGATGTCACTCGAGAGCACCTGTTACCCTTTACGTTGTGCATACGTTGACAAGAACCCGGCGGAATGGCCCAAACCGTCTGGTTCCATTGACTTGCATTGAAAGTAAAGTAGTCATGTGCAGAAATCCGGTGCTGAGTCAGCAGGATCCGTGTTCGGCGGTGCGCACGAACTGAGCAGCGCACGTGCATGCGCATTTGTTTACCCATATTGGGGTTATGATCATCGCTCTCTGGGTTTCCCTTCTGCCCTGCGTGTCAGGCTCATTATCCACTGGACGAATGAAGATTGCCTCTTGATGAACAATTAGGCCTGCCATTTGGTCCCGATCGCGGCGCGGTAATTCTATTTCTGCAGGAGGTATGCAGAGGAACTCGCCTCTAATTACGCGCCATAATCCCCTTATTAACTCTGAGTTATGCCCGGGTCTCTGCTCGTCCTGTTCAACCGGCGTCCAGACCCTGCCAGCGTGGGTAGCGACAGGTCACTGAGACCCGCCATCACCACCCACGGAGCGTCCGGACCATGACAGTGTGGGATCAGCGGCGCAGCTGATCGCAGATCACCATCAAAGGCCGGCTTAATCAGATGCAGGTTAGGAGGGCCGTGGCCTTGTGTCCGGCTTTAGACCCCCCTTTTAATTCACTAAGGAGGTTTTACCCACTTCTTAATTAAGACTTCGCAGACAGGGATGGCCCACGCTGCGCGGTTGCAGGGGTGTTAGCGTGGTGTCACCTTGGAGACGGGGCTCAGGGTCCAGCTGTGCTTTTGGTCTCAGAGCAAAACTGGTTTTCCTTAATCTTAAATGCACCGGTTCTCTAAGACTGGGCTGTGAACTGGAGCAGCATGCACTTTATGTCCACCTCCCTGTGTCTACACTCACTGTCCATCATATCAGCTCCACTGACCATACAGGACACTCTGTAGGTGTACAGGGCCAGACTGTAGTCCATCTGTTTCTCTGTATACTGTATTACCCTGTTCTTCAATGGTCAGAACCCCCAGAGGACCACCACAGAGCAGGTAGCATGTGGGCGGTGGATCATTCACAGCACTGCAGTGACACTGACGTGGTGGTGGTGTGTTAGTGTGGGTGGTGCTGGTGTGAGTGGATCATACACAGCAGTGCTGCTGGACACCTCAGTGTCACTGCTGGACTGAGAATCGTCCACCAACCAAACCTACCCAGCCAGCAGTGTCCTGTGGGGCAGCGTCCTGTGGGGCAGCGTCCTGTGGGCAGCGTCCTGTGGGCAGCGTCCTGTGAGCAGCGTTCTGCAACCAATGATGAAGGACTAGATGACCAACACTGCACTGTGCAGCAGCAGATGAGCTATCGTCTCTGACTGTCCATCTACAAGGTGGACCAGCAAGGTAGGTGTGTCTAATAGAGTGGACAGTGAGTGGACACAGTGTCTCAACACTCCAGCAGCACTGCTGTGTCTGATCCACACACACTAACACACTGCAGTGGACAGTGAGTGGACACAGTGTCTCAACACTCCAGCAGCACTGCTGTGTCTGATCCACACACACTAACACACTGCAGTGGACAGTGAGTGGACACAGTGTTGCACAATGAAACGCCTGAGACGAAAGCCTATGTTGCTCTCTGCTCTGAACTCCTGCTGGTGTGGGTTCCCTCTCTGTTAGTAGTCCCCACACGGATGCTCCGCTGCCAAAAGTCGAGATCCAGATCCATGGCATGTCGCTCCCGGAGTTTATGTCACAGGTAAAAGACTTCCTTTTCCGCTAATTGGGTTTAATACCTTCCCAGGATGTGTGCCGCTTTCCCAGCACCCGTGCTTCATGCTCAAAACAAGCTCGTGGCGGAGACCGTCTTGCTAAAGACTGAAATCAGGGGAATCAATTAATTGCTGAAATACTCTCGCCTGTGTAAAGCGTCGGCCTCACCCGAGCTGTCGTACCTGTAACCGCGAGTCGTGTTTCGTGCATTGCGGCTGAAAATCTTTTCCGAGCTCCTGTCCTCGCTGGTCTCTCACTGTCATGTAAGTTTCAGAGAGGGCGCGTACATGCAGGAATCCTCAGCAGGATCTCTCCGTCTCTCTCTCAGGCGCCCCTGTTCTTGTGTCTCCTCTTTCTTATCTGAGACAGAACTCAGGCTAAACCTTCAAACACCTGTCAGCATGGGCTCACGTACACACTCGCAGTTGCCCACTGCCGCTGACATACCACACATCACGCCGCGGCGCGGTAATGAGAAGTGTCCTATCTCAGCAGAGCACTGGCGAGGCGTATTGAGGGCGAGGCCTGCGGTATGTCTCATTGTGACGGTGAGGCCGGACCTTGAAAGGCACCTTGTAGGTGTGTTTTTGGGAGGGATGTGGAAGCAGTCAACGATTATCAGATCAGGATCTGCTGCCTGATGTGTTTTCCCAAGGTTCCCATCACTTTACAATTCCGGAATTCCATCTGATCAGGAATGGTGTCTTGAATATGGCTTTTTAAGCCAGTGTATGGTTTTCTTAGCTCCTGGTTAAGCTGGCTAGCTTTGAAACGGTTTTGTGTGGGCGGGGCCAAAGACGTCAGCCTTGTGATTGATCAGGGACCATCCGTTTTGCATGAAGAGCATGGAGTCATCTTGTGTCTTTAGGGTGGTAGTACCTTCAGGCTCCTGTAGATGGCGCTGCACGAGGATGATGGGTCTATAAATCCCTGTGGGGTGTGAGTGGTGGGATCCATAGTTTGGGAAGAGGTGCTACAGTGCAGGGAATGTCTCGTTCCATGTGTGGGAAACGCTCCAGAGCAGATGTTAATGATTGGCTTAAAGGAGGGACTGCATGTGGGCGTGGCCAAAGACCATAGTGTGAAGGAAGTAGCTGAATCTGCAGGTGTATGGAAGCGTACGGTCATACGGGTCTACCAGCAGTGGATAAAATCCCAGCCTACAGGGAACTCTCCTCGGAAGAATTGGACATTCAGGTACACTGGGTCTTCAGAATCAGACAGGGACTTCTAACAACCACCTGGAAGACCACCAAAACTGCCCCATCAGATAAACAGCTCTTGCAGCTTCATCTTTGAAGCAGCTTCAGATCTGAAACCACCAACAGGTGCTTCTGTCCATCCTCACTGCCACACATCTGAATGGGTGTGGTCAGTGCGGGTGGTGGTTTTCCCGAAAGCGTGTTTCCTGAAAAGAACAGGAGCTGAAATACGGAGAAGGCTGGTCTGAGTTTCGCACAGCGCCGCATACGCGACCAAATCAAGTGATGTAGTGGCGTTTAACTCGGTGGCACGCTGTAGTTGTTTGCCGATGAAAGAAATAACCTAAAATCTCTCTAATGGCGGAGAAATAAGCCCCAGTGGGGGTGAAATGATGTAAATCGCCCCATGCCCGTTCCCGTGCCACGCTCCTTGGTCCTCCATGGCTGTAATTGCTCCTCTGTGCTTTCAGGAGCAGCATGTGTCCTTGCGCACTTGGGAGACCGAGCCGCGGCCGCATTAATCTTCCGACTTCTTTATTACGATGTCTGTGATTATTTCGCTTCTCGGCGGCAGACGTGACTTTGTTGATGGCTTTTTCTCTCCGGCTTCTGTTGGCGGCGCTTCCCCCTCACGAGCGGTCCTGGTGTGGTCGCACGCCACTCGCTCGTCCCCAGCCGGATTGAGCTGAGCGGAATTCGATTAGCCCCAGAAAGCCAACAGCCCTCTATGGCAGCCGTCACCTCATATTTACCTCCTAATGCAAGTGATCAGAGAGATTTATGTGACTGAAATAATAACAGACGTAGAGAGAGGGAGGGAGAGGGAAAGGGAGAGAGCGTGCCAGTGAGAGAGGGAGAGCTGTGCACAGCGGCATATGGCATGAATAATTTGGTGGAGGGTGTTTATGCCGAAGACATGATGGATCAGCGATGGAGTCGTCGTCTTATTATTTGCTGCTGGATGACGATACTGTTGAAGGAGGCCTCTGAGACTCGCTGGCTGTCTGACGTACGTAGAAGTAACGATGATCGTCTATGAAAGCCGATATTGCAGTATTGTGGAATTTCTCGGAAAAGTTTTTGAATAGTTACTATGTTAATGGTTAATCGTTTCACCTTTTTGGGTGGTAGTACCTTCAGGCTCCTGCAGATGGCGCTGCATGAGGATGATGAGGCTATAAACACCTGTGGGGTGTGAGTGACGGGACCCATAGATTGGGAAGAGGTGCTACAGTGCAGGGAATGTCTCGTTCCATGTGTGGAAAACGCTCCAAAGCAGTTAATGATTGGCTAAAAGGAGTGGCTGAGCATGTGGGCGTGGCCAAAGACCATAGTGTGAAGGAAGTAGCTGAATCTGCAGGTGTATGGAAGCGTACGCTCATACCGGTCTCCGGGGGCAGTCTATCGCAGCTGGAGATTTGCGATTGAGGGCATGGGCTGGAAGTTTCTGGATGCGAGGCCCATTGTTCAATGGGGAATGTTATTTGGCTAGGGGGCAGATACTGATTATCACGTTGGACCACATGGGGGCGGCGCACCAATCCATTTTGGGACTTAGTGTGGCCTCAGCAGGAAAATGGCGACGGACGGAGGGAAACTTTGGGCACCCTTGGAAGATTGCGTTTTGCCGGACTCTTCCCGATGGAGGTTGGCTCTCGTCGGCGGGGGTCTCACAGCACTCTCCTTCGTCTTCTCGCTCCGGTAGGACATCCCTCGTCTATCGTCTCGGTGGACACCTCCGCCAACGCATGAAAGACTTGAACGCTACCATGAACGCCAGCTTGAGCTGGACCGACACACCGGGCTCATGGACTGAGCTGCCCCCGCCCCTTCAAGGGTGATTGGGAGGACTCAGGACTTGCCGTCTCTCATTGGGGTCCCCAACCAGTTAGGCACACACCTCCTACGTAGGGTTTTTTTTTTTCACGTGTCACGACAAAGTGCAACACGTAGGGGCGCAGCAGGGCGTGTACATTCGTTCAAACACACACCGGGGACAAAGATCCGAATTAGACCCTGGAGCAGTTTGGTGTGGGTATATGACTTTGGGTACCAGTGCGCTCCCTCCGGCTTGGGGACAGGCCACATCAATGCATCAGACACCCCTTACACCAAAGAATCACGCCAGTCGACGGTCGGGTGGTCCGCGATTTGGTGGACCCCTTGCCTGATGTTCTCGGTTCTTTCCTGGTAGAGATTTCCAAGTAGCGGACCTCAAATCTGGGGACCTGCGGTATCAGTCCAGCAACGTTGGCGAACCCTCCCCAGTGCCCTTCATGGCATGTCATGCCAATCAGACTCAGATCTGCCTCCCTGTGAATGTGGGAACTGTCGGCCATGGAACACCGAGAATAGGGAATGGACAGAAAAGCAAAAGGGAATGCCATCTTTTCATCTTCAGCCCGTTCCCTGCATGTCCGGATTAGGAGCTCGCATGACTTGCCGGGTTTGAAATATTATATTGGGAAATACATATTCATGTTAAACTCTCATGGTTTTAGAAGCCGTCTGCCGGAGAGCTAATAGACCCGGACAGGCTGTTTGGCTTGTTTGTACTAATAAAACAGTAGATAGTGCCACAGTCTGCTGCAGTGAAGACATTTCCAACTGTGTTGTTCTCACAGTTTGGACAGTCACTCCCGCCATACTATGTCCTGTCAACAGTCTTCATGCATTAGGATATCACGGTTCTGCTGCACTTCGTCTGTGGTTTCCCCAGAGTTCTCTATTTCTTCAGGACTCTTCAATATGAAGCGATGCATACACAGATTACGCTCTAATATAGCCGCACCACCAGAAGGAATCAGCCGGATAGGGAATGAAACTCCCGGTGGCACTAGTTTGCACATTGTGAAACTGACTGACCCAACAGCCACCATTCCAGACCTCCAGTGAGCCACCATGTGTCCTCCATGAGTCGTCCCGTTAGTGCAGCACCATTGGCAGACGGCTGCACCACGCAGGACTACATGCACACAGACCGTTACCACGACTGTCCTTAACACCACGTCACCGTCACCAAACACTGCAGTGGTGTCGTACCAGACTGTCATGGAGTGACTCAGAATGGCAGTGCGGGTCATCTTCAGTGACGAGTCCCCGCTTTCAGGTCTCGGTGGAGACGCCCTCACGAATACCGTGTGTGGACCGGGCACCGTGGTCAGCCACGCATCCGAGATGACACGGTTTGTCGTCACACGTCCAAGAAGGCCTGGTGTCCCTCCACCTCCACCCCTACCGCACCATCTGCCAGGAACTGTGTCGGAGGATGTTCAAGCTGCATGGGGATGACGGTTATCACAGGACACCATTAGGGAACCTTCTACAGTGCTCCATACGCGAGACGTCTGGCGTGTTTGGGTTAGCAATACACTGAGGCAGCCCAAACACCGCCCATACTGAGAGAGCAGACTCTCTGTGATGTGCTCAGCTCAATAAATATTGAGATCATATCAGTCTAAATTTATTCATCAGTTATTGCATCCTGCTCGTCTCCTTTATCCTGGTGTCACTCCCACACCTCCCTCTGATTGGTGCAGCTGTTCTGCTGATGATGATGATCGATGATGCTGTGCTCTTGTGGCTCAGGCCCTGCACACCATGCACATCGCAGGTCTGGATTTGGGCTCTCAGCTCACCTCCTCTTGAAAAGGGCCTTGGGTTTGTGACCAGATATGGTCATTTGTTCTCTGGGCTGATTTGTTTACACTGGCGCCTTTTTTATACCATTATTGAAACATTATTATGACCTAGACCAATTTGCACAAAACCCATCTGCGCTAATGTCCCCTTTACGAATGAGCGTATTGAGACGGACGGCCGATTCCCGTCTTGCCGAAGCGGTCATCAAACTTATTCATGCCACGTTTATGTCGCTCCACGATGGCGGGCAGGTCGCGCGGTCCATTAAGGCCGAGTGTTTGTGTGGTGTTAGGAAAAGTGTTACTCTTAATGGGCTCTGTGGACGAACCAGCAGGGTCCTGGGGGTTTTCTAGGTCGAGAGCGCACACACACACAGATCGGCCCCCCTCAGCAGCCGGGTTGACTAATTGGCCGCTACGTTGCTGAGAGAGCCGGTTTAAGCTATAAGGCTCTATGTACACAGTGATCAATCAGCATTCCTTGGCTGATCTATGGCCACTGTCAGCTGGTGTGGGGCAGCCTGTCCCCCTGAACTACACTCCCCCATGCCCTGATATGCTTATGCCATGTGCTCCGCTAGAGAGGCCCAGCGGAGAAAGTGTTGATCCCGGCATTCTGGAGCAGGTTCTGTTTATAAACGACGGGAATCGCATTAAACAGCTTTCCCGAAGTCGGATCCATCGGATCGTGCAGCCGTTATGTGTTCTGGTGGGTTTTTAGGGCCCTGGCCTTGAACAGCCGCCGCCATTCATATCCCTTTCCACCTCTCTCAGCCTTGGAGAGAGCCTGCGGTCCAGCGATAGGAGGAAGTCGTTGGTGTTGACTTATGTAGCAGGTCTGCTGTCAGTGCTGTACCCTGTGTAGTCGGTGCTGTCTTGCGTTCTGTGCTCCGGCTGCAGTAGTAATGGTTTCTGCACCTTCACCCTCCATTTCTTCTCTATGGTAGGACGGCATAACCCTCCTGTTTTGGGGAAGACGGAGCGGGCTGTAGCCTTTGAGGGTCCTGATAGAACAAGGCTTATTACTAAGCAGGTTTGGAGCGATTCTATTGGTCGGTCCATCATGAACATTCATTAAGAAGTATGGAGAGCAACAGTACTAAAGTATGTACCTTCAGATGTACTTAAGTATGGAGAGTAACAGTACTAAAGTATGTACCTTCAGATGCACTTAAGTATGGAGAGTACCAGTACTAAAGTATGTACCTTCAGATGCACTTAAGTATGGAGAGAACCAGTACTGAAGTATGATCAACCTTCAGAGTCTTCTTTCGCTACTGAAGGTATGGAGAGTAACCCCCCCCCCCCCCAGTACTAAATACCCCATACCCCCACTTTCACCCTACTTAAGATGTACTTAAGTATATGTATCGGAGAGTACACAGCCTACTAAAGTATGAACCTTCAGATGTACTTAAGTATGGAGAGTAACAGTACTAAAGTATGTACCTTCAGATGTACTTAAGTATGAAGAGTAACAGTACTCAAGTATGTACCTTCAGATGTACTTAAGTATGGAGAGTAACAGTACTAAAGTATTTGCCTTCAGATGTACTTAAGTATGGAGTGAACCAGTACTGAAGTATGTACCTTCAGATGTACTTAAGTATGGAGAGTAACAGTACTAAAGTATGTACCTTCAGACGTACTTAAGTATGGAGAGTAACAGTACTAAAGTATGTACCTTCAGATGTACTTAAGTATGGAGAGTAACAGTACTAAAGTATTTACCTTCAGATGTACTTAAGTATGGAGAGTAACAGTACTAAAGTATGTACCTTCAGATGTACTTAAGTATGGAGAGTAACAATACTAAAGTATGTACCTTCAGATGTACTTAATGTATTAGAGTTTACAATGTCATGGAGTTAGAGTACAAAGTTGTCCAAAATAGAAACACTTCAGTACAGACACACCAAAAACTACTTAAGTACAGTAACTAATTACATTTACTTCATTACTGTCCACCACTGAGGTACAGTGACCCTGCCCTGCTCATGCCTATGGCTTTATTGACCACTACTTGTAGATTGTGGCGCTGTATTTGTTCCGGCTCCTAAGCTCTGAGGCTGATCGAGTAGCATGTCATGAAGTCGATTCCTACTTCGTCATAGCGGAGCTGAGCCAGAGGGGGCAGAGTAGAGGCTGAACCATGAGAATGATTCGAACCGTAACAGAAACGATCTCACTTAGTGTTACAGAGCCAGATATTTCAGGTTCCAGTGGATTAAAATCAGACGTAGGATCGAGCTAATTATGAGGAGATCTGATAAGGCCTAGTAAGCCAGGGTAACGGTCGGAGCGTGAGCCTACGGCCTCCTGTAGTCCAGAAGGCAGACTTGTGATGAGGCAGGGCTTCTTTCATGCTGCTAGTCAGACAGTTCAATATAGCACATCCACGTATCGGTGCGCAGACCCTGACAGCTGAAGCCGAGACTGTAACGTTTGCTCGCTGCCCATAGGGAACAAGCCGCGTCATACGGTGCCCTGCAAATTAGCTTGACCCCTTATCTTAGCAGCTACCTCTCTATGCTTCCTCAGGTACCTCTGAATTAGTGTTTCCCTTGGGGTGTCGTAAACCAATCACTATCGCACACTCACATCGTAGCCCCCCAGCAGTTGGAGTTCAGCTTCGCCGGGTGCTGATGTATCTCAGTAGGGTGGGGTTGGTGGGGAAATCCAGGCATGTGTTGCTGTTTGCTGTACCGTGGCCTGTTGTAGGCCCTGAGATGGATGTACTGGGGGGTTGCCAGAGTACCTGTGGGATCACAGAGATTAACATACCGATGATTTCCTTTGATGTTCTGCTTTACTGTGGACTAGACTAAGATACGGACAGACGTCTTTCAGATCTGGTTATATCACTGCTGTCCTGCTTCACATCTGTGCAGGTTCATCCAGGAGGTGGAGATGAACATGGGTCCAGGCAAGCAGTGCCAGCTTCGCACCTTCCTCACCTACTACATCAACGACCTGTTCCTCAACCAGGTGCGCACCGAGATCAACAAGGAGATCGAGGCAGTCACCAAAGTGTCTGACCCCCTCAAGATCCTGGCCAGTGCCGACACCATGAAGAACCTGGGTGTTCAGAGACCTCTGCTGCAGGTAGGTTCCCATCTCTTTTCTGAAACGAGCGTTTGGATTGCTGGCTAAGGGTGCAGTGCGGGAGAAATCCATCACAAATAAAACCACAGGAGAGAGGATTGCTTTGCAATGAGCGACATGTCGTGAAGCCAAAGGTCAGCTCCACAGGCAGGTAGAGCATGGCATGCTCTTTCCAGTGAGCCAAGGATCACTTTGCTAGCCTCCAGGGAACCAGAGATATCTGGAATCTTGCACATAGGTATCCTACTTGGGCGCACCCTAGGTGGGCTGGCCAAGATCATACTTGGAGCCAGATAAATTCATAGCCCTGTAACTCCGGAGTACCTGCCTTCAGATGTTATTGGATTACACAGTGCTACGTTCCTTCTAAAGTCACATGACTTTTCATTCTAGCCAACCAGGAATAATGACAACGAGTTAACGATGTTCGGTATCTGATCTTTGAAGCTCTGTAGGTTGACAGAGGTGTATTAAAACGAAGAGGCCATATGACTATGCTGTGCTTCCTGCCCCAATCCTTGGATCGCATTGCTGCCTCAATCTCCCAGCTCCTCCTCACTTGTTCCTTTCTCGGAGGCGTCCATGTTGGTGGTGCGTCAAGCTTAAATTGACACTGAGCATGGTGTGGTCTGTGCAACCCCGAGAACAGTGCCGTGTAGAAGACCTAGTCTTGCATGCATTCATTCAGATGCCTGAGGACGGTCACGGGGGCGTAGGTAGGTAACACCCTGGACAGGCCGGCAGTCCATCCACACACAGGCACACCCACACCCACACCTAGAGGCGGTTTAGTATCTCCAGTCAGCCTGGCTGCATGTCTTTAGATGGTGGAGGGAAGCCCACACTGAATCAAACCCAGGCCCGTCGCGATGTGAGGCCACTGCACCGCCACTTGGTGAACTGACAGCCAGCGAACTCACCAGTGCCTCAGCAGGACATAGGATAGGTCTATACCGACGCCTGCCCGCTTGGACGGTCACTTAACCACAGGTGACCCCATGGGGACTGGGTGAGCGAGTGTTGTGGGGTGAGTACCTCGTAAGCTGAATTCCCCGCGTCACCTCACTGTAACCGCGCGTGCGGGGAGCTGGCGAAGGCCAGCGGAACACTTATCCCAGCGGCTGGAAATTGGAACCGAGATTGCGTTTGATCCTGGCTAACCTGGAAACGGCAGTTAACTGCTGGTTATATAATGCGCAGCTCATCTCTGTGGAGACCAGCTGTCAGCTGCCTGTCTCCCCTGGGCCATTTCCTCTGGCACAGGAAGTGGCACTTTCATCGCCATGGAGACAGTCGCTCTTTATATTTTTTATCCATTGGGAAGAGAGAGCGCTGCTGCTGTGCTCACCTTGCTGCTGGCCTCAGCACACACACACACACAGGGGTGTTTCTCTTTCCTCCTACTGTCTCACCTGATCTGACTGTCAGGAGCATGCTAGCTGGCCAAGGTGACTAGCGGTGACTGTAATGTGTGAGCAGATGAATCCCGCTGCATCCTCCTGCTTCAGTGCTGTTTGCTCCCCTCGTTCTGCTCGTGTCGGTTTGGTGGTCACCTTACCATCCAGTATGTTTCTGTGGAGTCTCGCTGAGCCCATCGGGATCTCATGAAGATCTTGCTGTCATTATTCCCGGTTGGCTGGAATGAAAAGTCATGTGACTTTAGAAGGACCGTAGCACTGTGTAATCCAATAACATCTGAAGGCAGGTGCTCTTGTTTTTGCTGAGTTACAGGGCTGTGAAAGTATCTGGCTCCAAGTATGAACCGGTGACCTTCTTGGCAAGCCCACCTAGGGTGCGCCCAAGTAGGATACCAATGTGCAAGATTCCAGATGCCTCTGGTTCCCTGGAAGCTAGCAAAGTGATCCTTGGCTCATTGGAAAGAGCATGCCATGCTCTACCTGCCTGTGGAGCTGACCTCTGGCTTCATGACGTTGCATGTGTGGAGAGCACTTCTCAAACATTCGGTGACTTTTGGTACAAAATCCGCCACTAACCAGATCCAGGATCTAGAGTCAGCGTTATATTAATATGCCATATGTTAGTGTGAAAACGGCTGTTTATTTGCTAAATTAAAAATATTGTTATTAATATTTTATTTAAAAAATATAAATAAATATTTTAGACACAGACATTTTTTTAAATAAATATTTTACATAAAATGCGATGTGGCTTTTGAGCTTTTGCACAGACTACATTTGGGATTGAAACTACATTTTTTAGTTTCTTATATCAAATAGAATTCAAATTGAATCATTTTGGTCACACACATAGTCATAGTCTTGAGGAGTGCCTGCTCAAATGAACCCAAGAAAATCTAAAGATAGAATATCTAAAATAAAGCAGAATAGAATAGTGAAAAAAAAAAAAGAAATATATATATATATATATATATATATATATATATATATATATATATATATATATATATATATAACATAATAAATAAATATTTGATATTCATATCATATATATTATATATATATATATATATATATATATATATATATATATATATCTATATATATATAATATATAACATAATAAATATTTATATTCATTCATATATATATATATATATATATATATATATATATATATATATATATATATATGTATGTATATGTAATAAGAATAGACTGTAATTACATCATCTACTATATTTATATTTAGTTCATGTGAATTCTAATTAATATATTATTATTATATTATTATATATTATTATAACTGTGTCTGTCAAGTATAGCTATTACAGTCACTGCACAGTAACCAGAGCTGTCCTGTCAGGGTTTATCCTGCACTGTGGGTGATATGAGGATGCAGGTGAAAGACTCCAAGGTCCTTCCCCTGTAAGCTATTCGACTAGAAGTACGACCGGATAAGGTGTAGAACTGCTGGGTACTGAGTAACTCCAGCATCCCCCGGCTCAGGAGGGCTGCACAGCTCTGTGCGTCTCTTACTGGGATTCTTCTGGTCTGAAGTAAAACCCTGCAGCTCCAACATGAGCAGCTGGACCGATCAGAAATCACTACAGATGCCTTCACCATCTACCTACTAACCTGTCTACACGAGCAGACCTAACAGAAGACCGCAAGGTTGGTGGTGATGGTCCAGTTCAGATCCTACTAAAGAAGCTTCATGCTGTGGGTGGGTGGGTGAGTGGGTGGTGGAGGGGTGCCCAAACGTCAGTGGCAATGAGAAGCTTTGGTTAGAATCGGAAAGGCATGTGACCTGGAAGCATATGGATGAATTTGGCGCATCTACATACGTAACGGGACAACCTTTATCCAGACTGACTTCCATAGTGCCAGCGCTGATGAGCACACCGTCGCCCCCTACTGTAACTACGCCTTCACAAAGCATGGCATGAAGCTGTTCCACTTCCAAAGGGTGGTCACCTGCTCGACCCTAAAACTGTTCAAGGACCCTCCAGCATGCAAGTCAGGCACAATTAGAGATTTTATTGGATGACAGATCAAAGATAAGAGGCATTATGGGATGCTGTTTTCCTTTATATAGAGACCTGAACCCCATTAATCCAGCACGGTGTGTGTGTGTGTGTGTGAGTGTGTGAGTGTGTGAGTGTGTGAGTGTGTGAGTGAGTGTGTGAGTGTGTGAGTGCGTGTGTGTGAGTGTGTGTGTGAGTGTGTGTGAGTGCGTGTGCGCTCCTTTCATTTGGAGATCAGTGGCAGTTCATTACAGAAGGGACGGCGGCGGGAGTTCGCTGCCGTTTGTTTACGATTATGACTTCTCCTTAACGAGGACTGCGGCATCTTGCTAATTACCCTGCTGGGCTAATGAGCGACTCTCCAGATAGCGGGCGCTCCATAAAACCGCTCTTTTGTTTTGGGCTTTTTTTCCCCTTCTTTAATTACCCCAATCAAAGACGCCTCTGCTCCACGCCTGCCAGCCTGCACGCCACATCCCCGGCCTGGCCCTTCTCTTTGTGCTGCTGTGTGTGTGATCTGCTTCCTTCTAGTCTTGAGTGAGAGAGAGACCGAGATAGAGAAGAGGAGAGAGGGACGAGAGAGAGCTTACAGTTTGACTAAGTGTCTAATGAACTACTTTCTTGGAACTGGATGAGTATGTTTGTGAAGTTTCTGGCCTTTTGTAGCCGTTAGATGTGCGTGATGGTGCGTTTATGGGTGTTTTGTGGAGAAATGAATTCGGTTGAGCACATTTTGAGTCACTAGAGTTTAATATAGGAGGTGTTGAACACTACTCAACCTGATTGTGCCATCTCTACCAATCGGTAGACGAAAGTTAGACACTAGAGGTCACAGAGACTTTCAATAGATAGCTTTACTTTTATTTTCCATGCACACTGCACACTACAGTAGTATGTACTGCACGCTGTATACGCCCCCTGTGTGTGGTATACAGTCCGGTAACAAGTTCCGACCTACAGTGTAGTATACTAACACAGTCACATGACCAATTACCTCACATTTACCTCAGAGCTGTTATTACTGTATCCTCTGTTTAGAGCTAGCTGCTACTAACGCTGCTCAGTTCCCCTGAGATACGGTTAGCCTAGCTGTTAGCTCCCCTCGGCTATTCCACTCTAAAACTGATCCTCTAAAGCGAGTTCATCTTTTATTAATCTTCAGACCTGTATATTTAACTTTCTGAGGCTCATTCTGATGAACACACACCCCACTACAATCACTACACCCACAGTTATACTCGGAGTGGGCTGCGTTTAGTTAGCCAGTGTTACCCGCCGCCATTTTCTCTGGGTGGAGCAGGCTGAGAGCTGGTGAGGCTGCGGTGCATGATGGGATACGGTATATCATGAAGATGGCTCCACCTGTACACTACAACCTCTGACCGGAGTAGAACACCATCCGGGGATCTCCAGTACACCATGAAGATAGCTCCACCTGTACACTAGAACCTCTGACTGGAGTAGAACACCATCCGGGGATCTCCAGTACACCATGAAGATAGCTCCACCTGTACACTAGAACCTCTGACTGGAGTAGAACACCATCCGGGGATCTCCAGTACACCATGAAGATAGCTCCACCTGTACACTAGAACCTCTGACTGGAGTAGAACACCATCTGGGTATCTCCAATACACCATGAAGATAGCTCCACCTGTACACTAGAACCTCTGACTGGAGTAGAACACCATCCGGGTATCTCCAGCGCACTACAGATTTACAGTTTGGTTGCATACTGCTATTAGGCAGATTGAGTACCTGAGTATTGATTAGACACTCATTTCTTTGATGTTTAATCAGATAATTAATTACACCCCTAATTAAAGCACATTCCAAACCCGACTGTGAGCCGAGCAGGCGCCTCCCTGACTACAGCTTCTACGGTCAGGTGTCGGCCGTGCGCACCAGCGTTCGTTTCCCTCTCAGCTGTCCAGCCTTTCTCGTGGAGCCTTCTTCCCCACAGCAGCAGCAGACATACTGTCCTGCAGTTATGGTAAGTAACCGTCGTATGGATCGATGGCTGCAGATAAATTGCGGCGTCTTTGTTCAGGATCAGCGAGACGTTGGCTCAACCCGAACCCTCTCAGCATGCATGGAAAGTTCATTGATGTAGCACACATCTTAACCCCCGTTGAGATGGCGGTGTCAAATATTGTGGTTTGATTTCCGGCTTTGAGGGGCTTTGGAGAGATGTGGACAGAGGTCCTCTGTTCCTAAGCCTGAGACTCGGTTCTAGGACATTTCCCAAATACATTGCGGTGTCGGATAATATTAGGACTAGACTCAAGTTTCCACTTACCCCAGATGTTGTCGCTCAGCCAAGAGAGAACTGTATTCAAGGCTGTATTCGTAATGGGACACTCCTGTACCGCACACTGCACACTACAGTAGTATGTACTGCACACTGTATACGCCCCCTGTGTGTGGTATACAGTCCGGTAACGAGTTCTGACCTACAGTGTAGTATACTAATACAGTCACATGACCAGTGACCTCACATTTACCTCAGAGCTGTTATTACTGTATCCACTGTTTAGAGCTAGCTGCTGCTAACGCTGCTCAGCTCAGGTTCACCTGAGAATATGAGTTCAGCCTAGCGCGGTTAGCTCCCCTCGGCTATTTTACTCTAAAACTGATCCTCTAAAGCGAGTTCATCTTTTATTAATCTTCAGGCCTGTATATTTAACTTTCTGAGGCTCATTCTGATGAACACACACCCCACTACAATCACTACACCCACATTTACCTCAGAGCTGTTACCTCAGAGCAGTTCACCTGAGATACGGTTAGCCTAGCGGTTAGCTCCCCTCGGCTATTTCACTCTAATTAGGCCTAGACTCAATTTTCCATTTACCCCAGATGTAGTCGTTCAGCCAAGACGTGTTCAGAGTCCTGATCTTGCTTCCTTAACACACTATTGAATTCAATAGTCACCCAAAAATAGCCTTTTTGGTCATTTGTGTTTAAACACCAAGAAATTCCACCTCCGCATTTAACCCCCCCCCCCCCACACACACACACACACACACACTAGGGGGCAGTGTAGAGTCTAGCCTGGAGCGGTAACCACAGCACCGGGGGAGCATCTTGGGGTTGGGTTCCTTGCTCAGTGGTACCTCAGTCGTGTCCTTCGGTTTAGGGAATTGAACCCGCAGCCGTCAGATCGCACGGCTGGTTCCTAAACTCCGGCCCACTGCTGCCTTCTCCTCTCCGCCCACTTCCGCTGCGTCCAGGTCTTCGTTAAGGTCCCTCGGAGGTGTTAATGCGGGGTGGAGCACAAACAGATTTAGTTTGCTAGTAGAGCCAAAGTGAGACCTCGGTGATCAGAAGGGATGTGGGTGGAGTCTGGTGGTTTGGATTTCCTTGGACAGTAATGAGCTGATGTAAGCTAAGGCGGTGCAGTATGGTGGTTCTCGGCGGGCCCTGCCTCAGAGCCCCCTTAGTTCTTTAACGTTAAGCCGTGACCCCAAAGCAGCTTCTAATGTACTTGACACACAAGCTAAGGCTCAGGAAGCTTTGGTTTGCTAATACCTAGCCGCGCTAAACAAACCATTAACGCAGGCTTAACACTGATATGAATGCACAGATGAGGTTTATTAGCTGGATTTAGCATACTGGGGAAATCATAATTGTGTGTTAAGGCTTATTTCTAATATTCTCTGTTTTATTATTATTATGGTATGTATTATACGATGAGCAGGAGTCGTGTGCTTTGGGTCTCCTCTGTAGCTGATCTGTATTTTCATACATGTTAGTTTAACCGTTTGGCTTCCACAGCCGGTTTCCTGTTTCCTGTTCCTGACGGCAACAGTCATCCAGCGAGCAGTGCACCACGCAGGACTACATGCACACAGACCGTTACCACACCTGTCCTTAACACCACGTCACCATCACCAAAGACTGCAGTGGTGTCGTACCAGACTGTCATGGAGTGACTTAGAATGGCAGCGGGTCATCTTCAGTGACGAGTCCCGCTTTAGTCTTGGTGGAGACGCCCAACGAATCCGTGTGTGGAGGCACCGTGGTCAGCACCGAGACGAACGGTGTGTTGTCACACGTCCAGAAGACCTGGTGTCCCTCCACCTCCACCCCTACCGCACCATCTGCAGGAACTGTGTAGAAGAGTCGCGCTTTAGGCATACGACATGAAGACTTGGGCTGGGTAATATGCCAACACATGACGATACATATATCGTTGCTGTCCATAGAAGAACCATTCTCCGTTTGTCTACGTCCTGTATACGAACATCCGTGGAGAACTTCCTGCATGGCCGTTAAGCAGGGAAGCCACTAGAGGGCGGTTCAGATTCCTGTCCGGTCTACTCCCAGCTGTTCTGCTGGACCCGATTGTCCCTGTCCCCCAGTGATTTAATTCATCCAGGTGAGGCCAGTCGTTCTCCGAGTAGAGAGCGTTAGGCCTGGTTTGTGCCGTTTGTGCTAGAAGGAGTTCGTCTTCCGCAGTTAAGCCATCCTTAAAGTGAAACACCCCTTTGAACCACACACTAGGGGCAGTTTGTATCGTTGCCCGTAGTTGAACAGTCCCTATCCACCAGGGGGCCAGTGAGCACCCCTTGCCGGGGGGAATTCATGAGCAGCCCTATCCATGGCGCCCAGGGAGAGCCCACAAGGCGGGTTGCCAGCCCATGATGTGATGTTTGAAGGTGTCTTCAAAGTTCCACCATGACCTCAGTCTTGTCCATAATGCACTGGTCGGTTTGGCTTGAACCATTGGCCCTTTGGCTACACCGCCCCCCTTCCTGGTGACTTCCAGTGGTAGTGCTCCGTCCTGTTGGTATCCGTTAGCCCTCAGAGAGCATGGTGCACCAATACGGACAAGACGGGGGCTCCGCCCATATCACAGAAAGGAAGGGTCTGGGTTCGATTCTCCGGTCGACTAACCCGGGTGGAGTCTGAAGGTTCTCCCTGTGTATGTGGGAGTTGGACCCAGTGAATTGCCCCTAGGTGTTAGTGAATGTGTGTCTGCCCTGAGATGGACTGGTGACCTGTCCGGGGTGTTTCCCTCTTCTAGGCTCTAGCACCCCTCCCCCCCACACCTACTGACTGTGTTATTGACCTATTGACTATATGATTGATTGATTGGACATTAAATGAGCCCCATTTGACTGGACTGTACGGAACAGTGTGTACTACCTCCACCAGCACCACCCACAGCTGTGACTGGATTTGCCATGTGCTGTACAAGTTTCTGGATGTAGCCAGATCAGTGTTCAGACACTCCTGTGTCACAGAATTGGTCACTTGGTCCAGATTTGGTGGATGCCTTCCCTGGCGCTTTACTGGCTGTTCTAGGTAGTCCCACAGAATTCCAAGCGGTTTCAAATCTGGGTATTGTGCAGGCCAGTCCAGATGTGTGAATGTTCCTGAATGGTGATTATGCCAATCAGTCACATCTGCAGCCCAGATATCTTGGAATACAGGGATAGGAATGTCGTGTTCCTCTTTATTTGTCCACATAATTAACCCCCCCAGAACCTCACAGAGGGGACTCATTCCTTGGCCAGGTAGCTTATAAAAGTTTCAGTGTTTCTGATAGGTAGATAGATACTTCATTGATCCCAGAGGGAAATTCAAGAAAGAGGGAAATTCCAATTACATCATTCTGCCAGTAACCCAGGCCGATATTCCCGCACCGAGACCCTTCACATTCCCTTATTCCTGAATATCAGCCAGCCCGGAGTTTGTCCAGCCGAGCCTTATTTCAGGTTTTAATCCTAGACTCCTCAGGCAGGCGCGTTTTATTTCCGTGGTGGCCCGTGTTATTGGAACACTCTAGAACAGATCAGCTGTGGCAGTGAAATATATGTTGGGAATTCCAGCAATTCCATTGCAGGAATGAGTCCGAACCCGGACTGAGCGTCTTGTTGGGATGGACAGCCATCCGTTATATGAGGAGCCGTTCCTGAGATGAGCATGGCTTCCCTCCATATTGTGAATTGCCTCTGAGATCTGGTCCGCGCCAAATGGACGAGGGCAATGATGCTTACACGGTAGTGCTCTCCTGTGATGGGGCTCGCAGACAAAGACTGTGTGTGTGTCCTGTCAAAAGTTTGAGGACATACAACCATACAACCAATTTGACACTTCTACTCTGATAACAGTAAGAGAGCGCCATCAGTCAAAGGTGTAGACACAGCTACTCACAGGAGGTTCCCCTTCTGTTTATCTTAAAGCTTCACTGTAGAATAAAAGTGAAGCCTATAACTATAAACTAGCCCTCATAGAATTATACAGTCCACCTTAAAACCTCCGAAGTGGAGCTGTAGAGGAGGATGAACCAGCTGTCCTACCCTGCAGTGGAGCTGATAGAACAAGGTTTATTACATTTACATTTACATTTACGGCATTTAGCAGACGCTCTTATCCAGAGCGACTTACAACCGTGCTTAGTGATCTGTTGGATAATATTCCAGTTAGTAGGAAGTTTAGAGCCTAAAACTCACCACGAGCTCAGACACTGCCCGAACAGGGGGCCAGTGCTGGTACCTAGAGAAAGGTCATTATAAGTGCAACACAGTACACATTGACAAGGGACATAAGTGCAATACAACAAGATCATTAAATTGCCACACGATACACACAATTTACACCTCTACTAGAGCTCACTCGCTTAAGTGCTTTACGAAGAGATGGGTCTTCAGTCTGCGTTTGAAGACCACGAGAGACTCCACTGTTCTGACGCCCAGTGGGAGTTCATTCCACTATCTGGGAGCCAGGACAGAGAAGAGTCTGGACACTTGTCTTTCATGTGTCCTCAGGGATGGTGGTTCGAGACGAGCTGTACTTGAAGCACGAAGGGCTTGAGGTACAGCTCGACTCTTCACCATTGCCATAAGGTAGGGAGGCGCTGGTCCATTCTTGGCTTTGTAGGCCTCAGAGTTTTAAACCTGATGCGGGCAACAACAGGAAGCCAGTGGAGGGAGCGCAGCAGTGGAGTGACGTGGGTAAACTTCGGAAGGTTGAAGATGAGACGGGCTGCAGCGTTCTGGACAAGTTGCAAGGGCCTGATGGCCCGCAGAGGAAGACCAGCCAGGAGCGAGTTGCAGTAGTCTAGTCTTGAAATGACCAGAGACTGGACCAGCAGCTGGGTGGCTTCCTGAGAAAGGAAGGGTCGAATCCTCCGGATGTTGTAGAGGAGGAATCTGCATGACCGAGTCAGGTTCGCTATATGAGCTGAGAACGATAACTGGCCATCCAGAATCACTCCAAGACTTCTTGCATCCTCAGTCGGGGTGATCGACGAGTTCCCGAATGAGATGGTGAGATCACAGTGAGGACCTGTAGTGCTTGGGATGAACAGCAGCTCAGTCTTGCTGGGATTGAGCTTAAGGTGGTGAGCTGTCATCCATTACTAAGCAGGTTTGGAGCGATTCTATTGGTCGGTCCCTCATGAATATTCACTAACCTGAAAGGAGAGCTAGAGCTTTTACACTGTGCAGAAAAAGAGATCAAAGCAGTTTGAATCAACCGACAGGATAGAAACTTGGTGGGTAGGTTTGACATTGTGAGACATGCAATTAATTTGCCACATGTGCCGTAAGCAAGGACGGGCCTTATCTATGTACCGGACTGACCCAACAGCCACCACTACAGACATCCAGCGAGCAGTGGTGTCCTCCCCCTTAGTGCAGCACCATTGGCAGACGGCTGCACCATGCAGGACTACATGCACACAGACCGTTACCACGACTGTCCTTAACACCACGTCACCATCACCAAAGACTGCAGTGGTGTTGTACCAGACTGTCATGGAGTGACTCAGAATGGCAGCGGGTCATCTTCAGTGACGAGTCCCGCTTTAGTCTTGGTGGAGCCGACCAACGAATCCGTGTGTGGAGGCACCGTGGTCAGCACCAAGATGAACGGTGTGTCGTCACACGTCCAGAAGGCCTGGTGTCCCTCCACCTCCACCCCTACCGCACCATCTGCAGGAACTGTGTGAGGATGTTCAAGCTGCATGGGATGGATTATCACAGGACTCCATTAGGAACCTCTACAGCTCCATACCGAGACGTCTGGCATGTTGGGTTAGCAAACACAGCGGCCCGGCGCCATACTGAGAGACAGACTTCTGTATGTGTAGCTCAATAAATATTGATCATATCAGTCTAGATTTATCACCAGTTATTGATCCTGGTCACCTTTATCCTCGTTCCCAACAGCACCGCACTCCCACACCTCCTTCTGGGTGCAGCTGGTCCTTTGATGATGAGTGTATATGCTATTTAGACTCATCTCCTGATATGTATTCTGTCCAAGACTTTTGACCTGTGACCCCAGGTAATTATAGGCTTTGGCTACCAATGGGTAATTGAAGCATTCAGACATGTCATGGAGGTGGACTACTAAAGTGTTAGAACTTTAGAGTGCCACTTCCTTTTTCCCCCTCAAAGCCAGCAAAATGAATATTCATCAGGTAGGTGTCGCCATGCCTGTGATAACCCCCTCCCTACTGTCGGAGGTAATGGCCCATCAGTCTGGAATGTCATTGCGAGTCGTAGGAAAAGAAGAGACAGTAAAACCTAATTTGCTAACGGCTGAGCCATAAAGAGCCGATACTGACTCAGAGACTCAGATGGGCGTGGGTTGTTTTCTTTTTCTCGCAAGGCTCTAAAAATATATCACTGCTTTCAGAAACACGCCGGTCAGTTCCTGATATAATTCTGCGTACCGTTTACATTGTGTGTAAACGAAGGGAAAGGGCGAGAAAGACTTGGGACGTGGGACGGGTTTGGGATTGGCTGGGGTGGTGTGTCTGCAAACAACAAAAACGGAGAATAGTTCTTCTATGGACAGCAGCGATATATGTATCGTCATGTGTTGGCATGTTACCCAGCCCGAGTCTTCATGTTGTATGTCTAATGCGGGACTCCTCACTAAAGAGGACCCACATCCTCACACAGTTCCTGCAGATGGTGCGGTAGGGGTGGAGGTGGAGGGACACCAGGTCTTCTGGACATGTGAGGCCAACCGTTCATCTTGGTGCTGACCACAGTGCCTCCACACACGGACTCGTTGGGCGTCTCCACCAAGACTAAAGCGGGACTCGTCACTAAAGATGACCCGCTGCCATTCTGAGTCACTCCATGACAGTCTGGTACGACACCACTGCAGTCTTTGGTGACGGTGACGTGGTGTTAAGGACAGTCGTGGTAACGGTCTGTGTGCATGTAGTCCTGCGTGGTGCAGCCGTCTGCCAACGGTGCTGCACCATGCAGGATGACTCATGGGGGACACCACTGCTCACTGGAGGACTGAAGTCGTGGCTGTTGGGTCAGTCAGGTCAGAACTGGTTACTGGACTGTATACCACACACAGGGGGCGTATACAGTGTGTAGTATATACGACTGTAGTGTATAGTGTGCGGTATAGTAGTGTACTGTTTTAGAATACAGCCTTGGTCTTTGGCAAGGTGCAGAATACCAGGGGTCCTATTAGGGGCATGACCCTCCAATTAACATCTAGGATCCTGAATGTCTCAGTCCTCTGGGGGCCTCTGGAAGTGAGCTGGATAGTTACACCAGACATCGTGTTGCCTTGGAAACGATGAAGTAGCCAACCAGCATGTGGCCCCCCCCAGTACCAGGGGGTGTTCCGCACCCTGGCCTTGTGTAACTCGAACTGTGGAGTCTAAAAAGGGGTCTAAGCAGCAAATCCTCTTTCCCCTGCCGGGTAGGAAGCCCGCGTGTGATGGATTCCTCCACTCCTGATGATCTGTTGCTGAGGCAGTATCAGTGCCGTTACTGAGGTGAAGTAGCCCTTGGCACAGGTGCGGGAGTTGATACTGCTCAGATACCGTGGCAGAGAGGGGAGCTATTTCTGCGGAATCAGTAATAAAGACAGGGCCGGCACTATCGCTGCTGCAGCGTCCAGTCTCACTCCAATCCTGATAAAAGCACAGTGCTGAGAGGTGGGTTTCGGCCTCCTCCCTCACCGCAGTGATAGGACAGCCTGAGATATCGGCTGAGAACTGGAGCAGTGGGGACGTCCACACTGTACCGCCTCACACTCTCTCTCTCTCTCTTCTCTCCCTCCGTCCTTTCTGCAGGTAATCACTGGAAAGCTTTTTTTGTGGGGGGGGTATTTTTTCGCTGTGTCGTCTGCAGCCGCTCGGCGACTCCGATGCTATCTCCTCGCGCCGCGCTCGCTGATTGATTCATTTAATTAGAACCGTATCCGCAGGAGGGGGTCACTCTGAAGCCCGGCTGGAGATTGGCTCCATAAATCTTCCTGAACCCCGCCACTGGATTCGCGGGGGCTGGTCGCAGGGGCCACGTGTCCACGCTCCACTTATAAGCCCCTCGTTCTATGCGTGCATAGACACGCATCAGGGTCCACATGGACCACCGGCTTGCGTCTGTCCTCTACCGCTCCGGTCTGTCCTCTACCGCTCCGGTCTGTCCTTGTGGTGCGAGGTGAAGGACGCTTATTTGAGTTGGAGTGCCGAGGCTGGTTTGGGTGTGCAGTCTCAGCGTCGCTCCAGCATGTCTGGATTTCCTCACCTGCTGAGCCGGGAATGTTCAGGCTTTAATCTCAGGATCCAGCAGTTTGGGCGTTATGGATGCAAACAGCTGTGGCCATTAACGCTGGCGCTGCTGGTTGTATGCAGCCTCCTTATAGGCTTATAGGTATGGAAGCCAACAGTAATAGCAATGAAGCAGGGTGACCAGATGTCTCCGTTTTTAGCGTCACACAAAATTCCCAGTTTGTAATCCTTTGGAAATCTGTGGGAACTACCTGGAACCACAAGGGAAGGCATCCACCAAATCTGGACCCATTCCATAATGTAGGAATGTCTGAACACTGATGTCATAGTAGGAAATTGTATAAACAGTTGCAGCAATAAAATGACAATAACATAAATAAACTGTGTGTGGTTGTAAATGGAGTGCAAGAGACGATGACAGTATATCAGTAAAAGATAATGACTGTGTACAGTTAACAGTAATGTGAAGATTGTGCATATCAGATTGCTAGTATTTACAGTAAGTGGAGAGTGTCCAGGAGTTAAGATGTACAGTAAATACAGTAAGTGTCTGAGTGTGTCCAGGAGTTCAGATGTAGAGTATATACAGTAAGTATCCAGAGTGTCCAGGAGTTCAGATGTACAGAATATACAGTAAGTGTCCAGGAGTTAAGATGTACAGTATATACAGTAAGTGTCCAGAGTGTCCAGGAGTTCAGATATTCAGTATATACAGTGTCTGAGAGTGTTCAGGAGTTCAGATATACAGTATATACAGTAAGTGTCCAAGAGTTCAGATGTACAGTATATACAGTAAGTGTCCTGAGAGGAGTCCAGGAGTTACATATATAAAGTACAGAGTGTCCAGGAGTTTAGATTATACAGTATATACAGTTAAGTGTCCAGGAGTTAAGATTTACAGTATATACAGTAAAGTGTCTAGAGTGTCCAGGAGTTAAGATATACAGTATATACAGTAAGTGTCCAGGAGTTTAGATGTACAGTATATACAGTAAGTGTCCAGGAGTTTAGATGTACAGTATATACAGTAAGTGTCCAGGAGTTTAGATGTACAGTATATACAGTAAGTGTCCAGGAGTTCAGAGTACAGTATATACAGTAAGTGTCCAGGAGTTTAGATGTACAGTATATACAGTAAGTGTCCAGGAGTTCAGATGTACAGTATATACAGTAAGTGTCCAGGAGTAATATGTCCAGGTAAGTGTTCAGGAGTTTAGATGTACAGTATATACAGTAAGTGTTCAGGAGTTTAGATGTACAGTATATACAGTAAGTGTTCAGGAGTTTAGATGTACAGTATATACAGTAAGTGTTCAGGAGTTTAGATGTACAGTATATACAGTAAGTGTTCAGGAGTTTAGATGTACAGTATATACAGTAAGTGTTCATAGAGTTGTAGAGGTAAACATTATATACAGTAAGTGTTCAGGAGTTTTAGATTGTACAGTTAATATCCACAGTAAGTGTTCAGGAGTTTAGATGTACAGTATATACAGTAAGTGTCCAGGAGTTTAGATGTACAGTATATACAGTAAGTGTCCAGGAGTTCAGAGTACAGTATATACAGTAAGTGTCCAGGAGTTTAAATGTACAGTATATACAGTAAGTGTCCAGGAGTTCAGAGTACAGTATATACAGTAAGTGTCCAGGAGTTTAGATGCACAGTATATAGTGAATGATTGGCTCGTACGACCATTGGATCTTTTAGTACCCGTATCCCGGGCTCATCCCTGCCTAAGTCCCTGGGCTTTCTGGCTTCTGAGACCGATTTCTCTCATGACTGCATTTCTAACAAAGCCACTGTTTACGAAGCTGCTCAGTGAGTACCCAGTTTTATCAGTCGGCGCTACGAGCCCAGGAGCCACTGATGAGAACGAGCAAACAGCCAAACTGTCCAGGGTCTAATTAAAGCCTCCGGGGTCTCACTGGAGCAAAGACACACTGACCCTCCGCGTCAGTGTTTGACACGAGACACGAGCCTAGGTGGAGATGTGAGGAAAGTCAGGCCAACTCACCTGCAGTCTGAGTCGCTGAAGCACCTCGAGAGGGCGGGGCCAGCTCAATTCAGTAGCTCATGAATGGCCGGCTCAAGCAGTGTTCATGATAGCGTTCAGGTTGTATGGGTTGATGTGACGGGCAGCCCAACGGAAGGGCCAGATCCAGGAAAGCTGGTTTCCCGCCAGTGCCCCAGCCACCCTCATGTCCGGCTTGGCTCAGTGTTGATAAGGACCAGTGGCGCCCCCATGTGGTTCCATCATGAAAATCAGTGTCATATAAAGCATTGGATATTCGATGACCTGTTGACCAGCAATCTGGGGATGTCCCTGGTCCTCATTCCAGATATCGGGTCACCTTCTACTGTAGCTACTAGCAATAGTGGTTTTGATGCTACCAGCAGGGTGTAGATCGTTTTGCCTCCTAGGCAGGGAACCCACCAGCCTGTGCTGGACTCCAGCCATGCAGGACAGGAACCGTGACCCCTGTGGTAGATGGTAAGGAGGTGGCCCGAGTAAAGAGGACTGGGCTTCCGCCATGAGCATGTTTTTAGAGATGATGGAGGCTGTCAATCAGCAAAGTTCCTGTTAAAATGCTGACACGGAAGTGCAGTCAGTGCTTTGCTAATGAAGCTGACCTTTTTAATCTCACTGTATTCACTCACTCAGTCTTCAACACACACACACACACCCACACACACACATCCCAACACACTCACTCACACACACACACACTCACTCACACACACACAAGTCTGAAGATGAACTAATGAGACTGACCTTTCCATTTGTGGGTAGGCATGTGTTGTTGGGCTGATGTGTATATTTGCTGTGTGTGTGTGGGGGTGTGTGTGTGTGTGTGAGGCACCTGCTGATTGGCTCCCTACAGGCACAGCTCCATTAGAAGAGTGCTGCTCATTGTGGCACAAACACACAGCATGGGCCTTTATTAAGGACCCTCTTCAGCACAAAGACAACAACAGCCAATCACAGAACAATGTGGGCTAAAGGCGCATTGTGTCCCCCCTGATTAGGACAGCGGGGATCCTGCCACTGTCATGACTTCAGGAACACACACTGACATGCGTGCCCACACGGAGACCACACATCACGGAAGGCCACCCGCACATTTAGAAGCTCTTTCAGAGGTGCTGGGACTAGACGCAAGCTTCTCTGGCTCATGGTTCATGTACTGGATGTCGTTAGATTGTTGTTGTACGTTTCCTGTAGGTTCTGTTTATGTAGCATGAGTGTGTCTGTGTTCTCCTGCTGGGGATGCACAGGAATTACGGCAACAGGAAATAAAAGAAGAGATAGATAGATAGATAGATAGATAGATAGATAGATAGATAGATAGATACTTTATTGATCCCAGAAGAAATTCAGAAAGAAAATTAAGACAGAGTGTCAATATCATAAGCTTACAGAATGATAGTTAGTCCCCTAGCATATGTAAGGTGGTAGTACCTTCAGGCTCCTGCAGATGGCGCTGCACGAGGATGATGGGTCTATAAATCCCTGAGGGCGGTGAGTGACGGGATCCATAGATTGGGAAGAGGTGCTACAGTGCAGGGAATGTCTCGTTCCATGTGTGGGAAACGCCCCAGAGCAGATGTTAATGATGGGCTAAAAGGAGGGACGGCATGTGGGCGTGGCCAAAGACCATAGTGTGAAGAAAGTAGCTGAATCTGCAGGTGTATGGAAGCAGCGTACGGTCATACTTACGCTTGAGCTGCTGCATTCTGGATCAGTAGGAAGGGCCTGAGGGTCTGCAGAGGAAGATCAGCCAGAACTGAGTTGCAGTAGTCAAGCCTTGAAATGACAAGAGACTGGACTATAGCCTGGGTGGTCTTTTAAGAGAGAGTAGGGGCCGAATCCTCGGGATGCTGTAGAGGAGAAATCTGCCTGACCCAGTCAGGTTTGCAATAGGAGCCGAGAACGATAACTGGTCTTCCAGAATCCCACCAAGGAGACAACAGCCATCAAGTACAAGTTACTAGTTTCTCAGCATTAGAAAATGCTTGGCTCGAACATCTACACCTCCTGTCAGACCTCCATAGGGTGGAGGTGTCGTCTCACAGTGTGAGCCTGTGGATGTTCTCAGATCTGGAACATGACGTCCTCCTCTCTCCGAGATGAAAGCTCCAGGTGCTATTCGTCTGATGGCGACAGTGTTGTTCTGGCTGGTGGTCTCCGACTTTTGCTCCAAACCAATATGGCCGCCTACTGCGCCATCCGGTTACCCAAATACGAGGTTCCTGGTGCATGCTTTTGTTTATCGCTAGCCGTAACTGTGACTGCTAAACGGAGATAAATGGAAGCGTTCTGTTTAATCATATGTTTGCTGTGTCAACAGCGTTTATTAAGTCGGCGCTGTAATGAACGAATTAATTACTGGGATTGTTGTCATGCGTGCGAGCTCTACTGAGCACTGTGAGCCCGGATTGTCATATCAGTCTCCTGCCACTTTACCCCCTACGGTCCAACCTACTGATTAACACCCCACCGTGTGAACGCTACCCTGTCCTGGGGCTGCCCCTTCCGCTACCTGACCTCAGCAAGCCTCCTAATCTGACGGCGGCAGGGAGCCGGGCCTCAGGTGCTGGCGTGGGCCTTCTTTCAGGTAACTTGTGAGTGGAGAGCGGACCGCCCGGAGCAGAGAGGCGCTAATCTCAGCCCGCGGAGGGAGACGCGAGAGAGGAGCCGAAATGTCACCGAAAGCGCCGGTAGTCGTGAGTACAAAGTGACGGCAGGAGCAGAAGAAGGAGAACCGGGCTGTTTTAATTACCGCCGGGAAGCTTTGAAGTGTTGGACTTAGTTGGAAAACAGAGAAAGGGCTTTTAGAGTCTGAAGGATTGCATTAGGATGGCCATTTGTGAGGAACGCTGAGGCGTCAGGCGGGCTAAATTTGATGAACGGAGTCGTTCTGATGGAGTTGCTCTGTGCCGAGCTGCCTCTTCGGGCTACGGGCATGTGTATATATGTGTGTGTAACCACACCTCCATTCCATTATGGTAATGTGTATATCATTGCCTTCTGTTTGTTTCTCTCTCTGCACCATTAGCCCCATATGGACCTCTTTTGGCAGATGCACTGGGGTGTGCACTTGTGTGTGTGCGCGCTGCTGTTTGTGTTAACCCCAAACGGCCTCTCCTGCTGAGCATGTGCACTGTTGTGTGTGTGTGGCAGGCAGACGCAGAGGGGTCCTTCACTGGTGGAGAAACGGCAGTGTGTATAAAGCATGTGTGTAAAAGTTTAGGGACCCCTGTCAAACTACATGTTGTGGTGATTTTCGTCTTTCGTGAAACTTGGTGGGTAGGTTTGACGTTCTGAGACGTGGGACCCAACAGACACGAGCTGCACAATTGGCAGACGGCTGCACCACGCAGGACTACATGCACACAGACCGCTACCACGACTGTCCTTAACACCACGTCACCGTCACCAAAGACTGCAGTGGTGTCGTACCAGACTGTCATGGAGTGACTCAGAATGGCAGCGGGTCATCTTCAGTGACGAGTCCCGCTTTAGTCTTGGTGGAGACGCCCAACGAATCCGTGTGTGGAGGCACCGTGGTCAGCACCGAGATGAGCGGTTGGTCGTCACACGTCCAGAAGGCCTGGTGTCCCTCCACCTCCACCCCTACCGCACCATCTGCAGGAACTGTGTGAGGATGTTCAAGCTGCATGGGATGGATTATCACAGGACTCCATTAGGAACCTCTACAGCTCCATACCGAGACGTCTGGCGTGTTGGGTTAGCAAACACGGCGGCCCGAGAGACGCCATACTGAGAGACAGACTTCTGTATGTATAGCTCAATAAATATTGATCATATCAGTCTAATTGTATCACCTGGTGACCTTTGTTACTGTCCTGCCCTGTAATACCATGTTGTACCTGTGGAGGCGATAGTGAGTCACTGTATCGCTGTAGGAGTGGAATCAGTCCAACATGAGAGAATGAAGAAGTGTCTCTGCTGCCCTCAGGGCGTACTCTAACCTCTTATAGTCCATCATGTTGAATGTTGACACAGTTGGATTAGATTTAATCCAGGCCTGGTGTTGCTTTCCAAAGAAGTAGGGAGACAAAAGCTATGGGGACCCCCCGACAGGAGTAGTGATGGGGCCAGAGGTGGGCGTGCGTCTCCGCCTGTGGTCCCATCTGCCGGGAAGAGAGACATTACTCAGCTCAGACCACACCCCACCACGCTCTCACACCCCGACATTAATTCTGCTGATGATGCTTCATTTGCACATCACATAGCTCGCACACCTGGCTCTCGAGTGTCACACACACAGGCGTGATGGATGTGCGAGCTCATTTGCATGGGTTCGGTTATCGCCCTGGCCCGCAGAGATGGAGCCCGAATGGAAAAGGAGCTTTGCCTTTGAAATGGCACACATTAGGACACGCGTAATCCCGCGCCGGGGGGATTTGCATGCGGAAGTGCGGCGTGCGCGCTTTTGTGCCGCGCCAGTGGATCAAAAGATGGGATTCGCGCGTCAGGCTTTTCCGGTGGGGGGTGCGAGGGGAGGGTGGGGTTCACCCTTGGCAAGTTCATTTGGTGGAAGCCGCTCCACGGACCACCAGCGGAGTAATTCCTGGAGAGCTAATTCGGAGAGTTCTCTCACAGTCGGTCGGGGGTCTCATAGGGGCCCAGTAAATGGGGAAATTGATTAGCTTTTGGAGATTAGTGTTCGTGTCGCTGTCTGAACATAATCTGCTTTTCTGGCGATTTTTGGCCCCTGGAAATTTAATCCTGATTGGCCCAATAGAAATTCTACTTGGAATGAAATTGGTGCCTTAACTTACAATGTGGACAGCAGTGACGTTAACCGTATAGCCCTGACCGAAACTTCAACAGTGTTCACATACTACAGTTAACCTATATACCCGAGCTTCCCAAATCCGAACCTTGATTCCGGTTTCCGCTCCTGGAGTTTGTAATAACTGGTAACTGAGAGAACTGTAAACATGGCTGATTGCTTACCTAGTGCAGATGGCGCTCCACGAGGATGACGGGGCTGAGGGGTGTGAGTGACGGGATCCATAGATTGGGAAGAGGTGCTACAGTGCAGGGAATGTCTCGTTCCAAGTGTGGGAAACGCTCCAGAGCAGATGTTACTGATCGGCTAAAAGGAGGGACTGCATGTGGGCGTGGCCAAAGACCATAGTGTGAAGGAAGTAGCTGAATCTGCAGGTGTATGGAAGCAGCGTACGGTCATACAGGTCTACCAGCAGTGGGAAAATCCCAGTCTACAAGGAATTCTCCTCGGAATGGTGCCAGAGAAGGCATCCACCAAATCAGTGATGTGTCCTACATCCAGAAAACTGTGAAATCCAGTGACCAGAAACTTAAGAGGTCAGATTAATTAATTAGCAATTAATTAATTAATTAGTTAATTAGCCAATTAGCCCCTTCACCAAACACAAGACAACCACAGGTGCTGGAGATGAATGAACTCAGCCAGTAGCTCCAGGTTAGTGGCTAGCTTCGAGTCCCGGTGCAGATGTCTGTTAAGGAAATTAGCTGTTACATCTCTGTGAGGTTGGTTGAAGCAGAACTGCTGTTGGTGAAGGAGCTGTAGAAGGTCATTCACGTCACTACTGCAGATTCAGCATCTCCCAGCATTACAGCACAGGTTAAACCACACCTGCTCCAGTCTGGCTTAAACTGGGGCCTAAAGCTGGCGTAGGCATCGCCTCACACTGCGGTGGCGACGTTGCAGGTGTATTGCAGCTGTGCAGCCGGGGTCATGCCGGACAGGGCGCGTACCCGTGTGCTGTGTTGCAGGGTCTCGGAGGCATGCGGCCGCCCTGACAGTGATGAATGAACTGTCACGACTCCATCCTCTCGCCAGTCACACTCCTTTACCCCGGAGAGCGAGCAGCCTGCGTGTCCTGCTCCCGCGGCCTGGGAGCGTGCGCCTGTATGCGTGTGCGCGAGTGGCGCTCTGGAACATTCAGGGTTAAATGCTCTGAACTTTGGAAGCTGTGGGGTCACCGCTGGATTAGAGGGGAGAGACCCCCGAGCCGTTACAGATGAGAACCACACCCACACCCACACATACACAGTCCAACAGCTGCCCCTATTTTTCATCCTGTCCGATGGTGCCAGTCATCAGCGTGATCGCTGAAATCCCGCCTACGAAGCGATAGAGCTCCTCCCTCAGTGTTCCCCAGATCTAATCTGTCAGCCAAGACGGTTGCTTCTTTGATTCGGTACTAGAGCTATGAGGCTAACGCAGCTAAGGCGTAGAAGCTTAAGTCCACCAGTTAGCATCATGCTAATCTAAATATACCCCTATACAGTTGGGCTGTAGTGCACAGCATAGCTATAACCAGTAGCTGTAGGCCTCGGGATGTTTTCTGCTACCTCTCCTATTTCCTTCTAGCCTGTATCCTGGGATCGTCTATTCTACGTAGCCCGAAGCTCCCTGTTTGAGACACGTTTAGATAAAGGAGACCAGGATCAATAACTGATGATAAATTTAGACTGATATGATCAATATTTATTGAGCTACACATACAGAAGTCTGTCTCTCAGTATGGCGTCTCTCAGGCCGCCGTGTTTGCTAACCCAACACGCCAGACGTCTCGGTATGGAGCTGTAGAGGTTCCTAATGGAGTCCTGTGAAGATCCATATCACACAGTTCCTGCAGATGGTGCGGTAGGGGTGGAGGTGGAGGGACACCAGGCCTTCTGGACGTGTGACCACAAACCGTTCGTCTCGGTGCTGACCACGGTGCCTCCACACACGGATTCGTTGGGCGTCTCCACCAAGACTAAAGCGGGACTCGTCACTGAAGATGACCCGCTGCCATTCTGAGTCACTCCATGACAGTCTGGTACGACACCACTGCAGTGTTTGGTGACGGTGACGTGGTGTTAAGGACAGTCGTGGTAACGGTCTGTGTGCAGGTAGTCCTGCGTGGTGCAGCCGTCTGCCAATGGTGCTGCACTAACAGGACGACTCATGGAGGGCTGCTCGCTGAGTGTGGCTGTTGGGTCACTCGGGTGGAGCGAGAAGGCCCGTCCTTGCTCACGTCATAGCCGGAATGAACAGGAATCTCCTGATGTGGAACCTACGCACCAGGTGCTGTCGGTTGATTCCGTATGGGTGCGGCTGTTTGTGCAGCTAGTCCCTCACTGATGATTGGGTACTGTGCTGGTTTGGCCACTCGGGGCGCTACTGTCCCTTTGAACGAGACCTGGTATAAATAGACTCTGTATGAGCGTCTGTGGTCTCTGCTCTCCGCTTCTGTCATTAGCGCTCACAGGTAGAGAGCTATTACCCGCCCAGCGTTCGCCCGATCTGTTCATTCCTCCTGCTCCGAATCCACGCTCCGCGGGTATCGTGTCTCCCGTCTCAGGGGGTCACCCGGATCAGAGTTCCTCCCGGAATTCTGATGTCGGATTATTGGTGGGTCTTTTTGGGGGGGATTAATGCGGCTTGATTACTTTTTAATGATTTCCCGAGCTAAGACGAATAGCTGTGTTAAATGAGCAGAATTAGACAAGTGCCACCGAGTGCCGGAGCATTTGTTACTGGAATAATTGGCTTTGCGGCTTGATTACTTTTTAATGATTTCCCGAGAGAGAGAGAGATAGCTGAGTTAAAGATGAGAGAGAGAGAGAGTGCCGGAGCATTTGTTACTGGAATAATTGGCTTTGCAGTTTGAGAGAGAGAGAGAGAGAGAGAGAGAGATCCATCCGACTGACCGAACGGGAGTTGTTGATCCTTCCTGATAGCGTTCCGTTTCAGGGCGGCCGCCTAGCTTTGCCATTACACACCCGTACATGCAAACGCCGACACGTTGTGGAGCTGATGGAGTTGTTCCAGCAAGGCCGCAGCATAGTCCCCTGCTGAGCCAGGCTGGCATGGAACCCAGCGTTCAATCCCACCTCCTGCCGTCGGCCCCCCAACCCCCTACCCTCCTTCCCTCAACTGCAGTCACAGCTCCAGCCTCTCTACGGATCATTACCTCCAACCCTCCCGCCCCCTCCGCCCCCCGCCCTGCCGGCAGAGTGCATTGAAATGTAGAACAGATTGCAGATGAAGTGTTTTCCACTGCTTAAGGCCGCTGCCTCCCCCTGCTGGGCGGGGCGTGTCATAGCAGCTCAGCATGGAGGCCCCTCCCGACACTGGGGCCAATTAAACAGACTTACTTGCCAGCGCCAAGGCTGCGAGGGAGCTACGCTCCTGACTTCTGTACGCGAGCCAGTGTCGCCGCCGCCGCCACCACCTCCTCTGCCACTGCCAACGCTTCTCCTATCCCGCCGGCCACTGCCAGGTGAAGGGACCCCAGCCAAAGGCTGCGGGCAGCGCTAACAACACCGTGTGACTGCTGTCTCTCCACACGCAGCGCTTCTGTTTTGGCCGTGTTCCGTAAAGCTGTGTCGTAACGCCACTCGTTGTTCTGCCAGCGAGGGTACGGCGGCACAGGAAGTGGCTTCAGTGGCGGAGCTTACCCGGCATCTTCTGATTCGGTGTTTTCTCCATTAGTTCCAGCTCTGTGGCTAATCTGTAATGGCTCCGAGTCTCTCATAACGGCATTTCTTCTCTTCCACCATTGCGCACACACGCCCTATCGGTGACAGCCGCTCCTGAAGCGGCACCGGGCTCTGACAGGTGAACGGGAGACCTGATTGCATGTCATTTACCGAGTGCCTGACGTTTTTGCAAATGCCGTACGTAGCGGCTGACAGGCAGGCCCGTACATGAGAAATGACTGAGCTGTCATTTGCAAGTGCTTCATTTCAGAGACTGAAAACAATACGGCCACCAGCGGTCAGATCAGCGACTGGAGCACCGCAATCGATCCCTCAGCGTTGACATATGGAATTCAGAAAGTTCTTTCAAGCTCGTCACGTTTAATAGCCACTCGTAGCTTAAAGCATGTCAAACAAGATGGACGTCGTTTGAGCGTGGCAGGTTTCTGTTTTCTCTCGTTTTTTTTTTTTAGGGTCAGAGCGTCTTTGCTGGTGTCCGCACACTGCCATGTTGGGTCTATACCACTATGAGTGTATATACCACCCATATATATGGGATATGTATAAAGGGTTTGAAGTCCTGAGACAAAGTATCATGCAAGGACCGCCCTTATCACGACTGCAGACATCCAGTGAGCAGTGGTGTCCTCCATGAGTCACCCTGTTAGTGCAGCACCATCGGCAGACGGCTGCACCGCGCAGGACTACATGCACACAGGCCGTTACCACGACTGTCCTTAACACCACGTCACCGTCACCAAAGACTGCAGTGGTGTCGTACCAGACTGTCATGGAGTGACTCAGAATGGCAGCGGGTCATCTTCAGTGACGAGTCCCGCTTTAGTCTTGGTGGAGACGCCCAACGAATCCGTGTGTGATCAGCACCAAGATGGACGGTCTGTCGTCACATGTCCAGAAGACCTGGTGTCCCTCCACCTCCACCCCTACCGCACCATCTGCAGGAACTGTGTGAGGATGTTCAAGCTGCATGGGATGGATTATCACAGGACACCATTAGGAACCTCTACAGCTCCATACCGAGACGTCTGGCATGTTGCGTTAGCCTGACCTTTAACCCCACAGTACTTTTCCTAGAGAATCCGTGATCTCCAGCCTAAAGCCTGTTTGTGTTTTCCATGTGTGTGTGTTTCCAGAGCACTGTGATAGTGGAGAAGTCCATCCAGGATCTAATGAGCCTGATGCAAGACCTCAGCGCATACTCCAACCAGTTCCTGGAGATGGTCTGTGATAAGCTCAAAGAGTACAAGGAGATCTGCAACACCGCCTACAGGTAAGGCACTCTGTCGGTTCCCCAGCGGCGTTAAAACGCCAGTCTACGATCTGGTTCTCCTACCGCTTAGAACCCAGGTTCCGTTTAAAGAGCACCAGATGATCAATACTGAAGATCACCCAATGATCCGAAAGACCAACAGTGTAAACAGACACACAGCTGGGTAACACTTCCTATGCATCAGGTCTCTATAATGCATTATAAGCCCTCATAAAGTCTTTATAATGCTTAGTAATAGTAGACATAAGCCTGTGCATAAATGTTCATAACCTCACACATTAACTGTTATTACACAACAGTATAGGGCTTTATAACATATGAAGTGACATAATGCTTTATAACCTCTATATTATACTTGTTATTCATGTTATTGTTAATAACGCGCTGTTCATTTGCATAATGCTTTATAAGGATCCGCACTAAAGCCCCTGTTTGATGTTCCTCAGTTGCTTCAAAATGGGTCATCATATCCCTTTGTGCTATGAAGCCTTATAATGCAATGTAGTGCCTGTGTATGTGTATGTGTGCTTATGAGCATGTATGTGTTCAAATGTATTTATAGGTTGTTGAGACCCATATCTATAAATCATAGAGCTGATCAATAACATCATTTTACTTAAAGTCTGCAAAGAGAGGTTATAAGGCTTCATTACGTGGAATTATTTTCATTTTAAAGATACTGAGGAACATTACAGAGGGGCTTCACTGCGGACCCTTATAAAGCATTATGCAAATGAACAGCGCGTTATTAACAATAACGTGAATAACAAGTATAATATAGAGGTTATAAAGCCTTATGTCACTTTATATGCTATAAAGCCTTATACAGTTGTGTAATATGAGGTATATGTTATGAACATTTATGTACAGTTATAAAGGCTTATGTCAAGCATTGTCAAACATTATGAATGCTTCATAGACTGTGCATACTGTCAACACAGTAAAAGTCCTATTCCTGTAAAATCAGGGAACCGGTAAATAGACTGGATCTGCCAAAGTGGTCGTGTGTCTTATCTGTGTTTAATAACAGAGGGGACAGAAGGAGCCTGATGGAGCTTTATCAGTAATGGGTTCCGGATCTTTGGTCCAGAAAACCAGAACACGGCTCCTTATAGAGCTTCATATGTGACATATGGAGAACCACAGAGCTCCTAATGATCCTCAATCACCAATCGGGACGCGATCTACCAGCACTCGGGACTGGCTGACGGTGCTGGTCCTGCACTGGTCCTTAAAACTAGCAGTCAGAGTCTGTAGGAGGTTCTACAGGAAACGGGCAGCCGGTGGAGTGGAGCTGAAACTGCTCTAATATGATCCAGTCCAGACGGTTATTCAGTTCAGTGAGTCTTTATGGTCATCATGCCAGTAAAGGGCTGTACAGTATAATGGATCACAGTCAGGCCATGGGGTTCTGGTGGCCGGTCCATGTGTGGAAATGACGTCTCACAATCTGAGCCCGATGGATCCTGGCATTGTGATGCTGGAATATGGCCGTGCCATCAGGGAAGAGGAAATCCATTGATGGAGTAACCAGGTGGTTCAGGATGTTCAGGTGGTCAGCTGACCTTATTCTCTGGGCACATGACGCTGCTGAACCTGGACCTGACCCACTGCGGCGACCCCAGATCATAACACTGCCCCCACAGGCTTGTACGGGAGGCACTAGGCATGATGGGTGCACCACTTCAGCTGTCTCTCCTCTTACCCTGATGCCCCAGCACTCTGGATCAGGGTAAATCTGGACTCATTAGATCACATGACCTTAATCCATCGCTCCAGAGTCCAGTCTTTACGCTCCCTAGCAGACTGAAGCTGTGTTAGCCGGTTAGCCTCACTGGCGAGTGGTCTTCTTAAGGCTACCCAGCTGTTTAGTCCCGATCCCTGGAGTTCCCTTCACACTGTGTGTGTGGAGATGCTCTTCCTCTCACTACTGAACACCTCCCTGAGTTCTCCTGCTGGTCCTCCACCATCTGATTCACCACACGGTTAAGGGATTGCCAATCACCATCACTCAGGATTCATTCCCCACCACATTCCTTCCTGGAAGACGATGTCCCCCCCACCGTCCCTCCACTGTGTAATAACACTAGGACAGGTCTAAACCCGAGTTTAGGAGTTCCAGCATCTCCTTAGATGTTTCATCTGCTGGATGCCAGTAATTGGACCCTTCAGAGACAAATTAACGTAATTAATTAAGTATTAATTATTAATAATTATTTTCTCCGTGTCAAACTAAATCTTCAGTATGTCAGTGAACCTCGTCTCGGTCACCGGGCCGAGTGTAGAGCACGAACCTTATTAACCAAATACAGAGCCCCTCACGGAGTGCCCTCCGAGGCGGCCGCCCTGCTGCAGTGCATTGTGACACAGCAGTCTGCGTCTCCTTGCTGGCGCGTGTCTGAGCATAGCGAGTCAGAACTCCTGCTGGCGAACACCGCCACAAACACGTGCTTGTGTGTCTGAGCATGTGTATTCGTCAGGAGGGGGTCCGAATCGTGCTCAGTCATGGAGATAAAGTGCAAAGATGGCAGTTTCCCCTCGCAGGGCCCATGTGACGGTCTGTGTCACATATGTGCACACATGCGTGTCCTGCGGTGTAGCACAACAAGCCCAGTTACACTTCCTCAGGCATGGCTCGTCCACTAGTGCTGGGTATGCAGACCTAAATCAGAAAGGTCTGGGATGGAATGGAACATGTAAATAAACAAATAATAAAGTTAAGATGATTTGAAAATGTGCTTTTTTCGGTTTTTAGTTTTTATTTTTCAGACGTCGTATGTTTTGTCTGGTCAACTTCAGTCCTTTTGTATATATACATCCATTCCTGCCATTCAGGCTTAGAGCACATTCCTGGAGCCGTGGAAACGACGTGCTCCCTGAACCTCTCTTTCACAACTTGAGCCCGATGAGTCCTGGCATTGTGATCTTGGAATATGGCCGTGCCATCAGGGAAGAGGAAATCCATTGATGGAGTAACCAGGTGGTTCAGGATGTTCAGGTGGTCAGCTGACCTTATTCTTTGGGCACGTGACGCTGCTGAACCTGGACCTGACCCACTGCAGCGACCCCAGATCATAGCACCGCCCCCACAGGCTTGTACGGGAGGCACTCGGCATGGTGGGTACATCACTTGAGCCGCCTCTCTTACTCACTTACCCTGATGCCCCATCACTCTGGATCAGGCTAAATCTGGACTCATCAGATCACATGACCTTCTTCCATCGCTCCAGAGTCCAGTCTTTACGCTCCCTAGCAGGCTGAAGCCGTGTTAGCCGGTTAGCCTCACTGACGAGTGGTCTTCTTAAGGCTACCCAGCTGTTTAGTCCCGATCCCTGGAGTTCCCTTCGCACTGAGCGTGTGGAGAGGCTCTTCCTCTCACTACTGAACATCTCCCTGATTTCTCCTGCTGGTCCTCCACCATCTGATCACCACACGGTTAAGGGATCGCCAATCACCATCACTCAAGATTTTTTTCCAACCAGGAATGAGAATAATACTTTTATTTAAATTAGTTTTAATAATTTAAATAATAAACAATTATTAAATACTGATGTGAATTTAAACAGGTGATGCCAACAGGTGGCTGTAATCATGATTTGGGACAAGCGTGGGTCGAGGATCGCCAGTTTTCCAACAAATATATGGGAAGATGATTGAAATGTTTGAACGGTGTTTCTCAAAAACAGACAGGAAGAGATTTGGATATATCACCCTTTACTGTGGAAAGCATAGTTCAGGAAAGATTCCAGGAAAATCCACAAGCCCAAATGGAATAACAGCTCTCCGCTTCCTCAGCTGACACCACATCAAGAACCGTCATTCATCTGTACATCGTAGAACCACATGGGCTCAGGATTGAACCTCGGTCGAGCGCACTACAGTATTGATTTGCATCCACAAACTCTAGCTAACCCTGTAATATGTGTAGTAGTTAAATACTGAACCAAACGGAGGCCCAATGTTAAGCGTATCCAGAAGCGCCGCCGAGTTCTCTGGGCTCAGAGTCAATGGAAGCATGTACTGTGGTCAGGTGAATCAGTATTCCAGATCAAATGGAGCAAAGACGAAAACAACTGTCCAGACTGTTATCAGCAGCAAGTCCAGCAGCCAGGTCCGGTCATGGTGTGGGGTCCATGTGAGTGTCCTCGACCTCTATGAGCCATTTTCCACCAACATGGTGCTGGAACCAAAATCAGAGTTCTGCGTTTCTCAATTGCATAAAAACCCTCTGCTGTGGAACCGTGGAACTTGTGACACAAGCGGCAAAGGGCATGCGGTCCCACGATGAACTGCACTGAACTGAACTCGGAACCAAACGTAGGCCACCTGCGCTTAAAGAACATGTTCCACCATGTTGTCCACCAACGTTGTCTGATGACTGCTACCTCCAGACTAAAGACTGCCCACCTCCAGGTATCTAATCACTCAGCTCTCAAACCAGCGGAAATGGTGGCCCATTCTTAACGGGTTCTGTGGAGCCTGGGAACCAGCACCGGACCAGCTCTGTTGGTGGAAAAGAGATCTCGGATGCAGCATTGAAGCTGGATAGTCCTGCCGTTTTCAACAAGACTCACTGCTAAGAGGCTGTGGAAGAAGAGGGTGCGGGTGCGGGTGCGGGTGCTGGACTGGCCTGCCTGACCCGACTCCAGTAGAGAATGCGTAACAGTGAAGACCCCTAGACTTCCGCACACCCTGAAGCTCTGTTAAGTGTTAAGATCACAAAGTAGTAGCTGCTTTGCTGCAGCAAAAATCAGATACAGATCACAGATGTCTGATTTAGGGTTGCAGGTTGTAATCAAGCCCGTGTACGAGGTTCCTGAACGATCGTTTTCACTCAGTGGATGAGTAAATAACGCAGCCCGTCCTTTGGGATGAATGCTCTGCCTTGAGCTGCCTGAATAACGTGTCTCGGTGCCGAAGGGTTGGACCTGATTTCTGTTTTGCTAGGGGCTTTGCTTCTGGTAATTTGACAAGTGACTCATCCCTGGAAGCCTGGATCTCCAGCCTTGCTCACCGGTAGTTGGAAAGTTCCCCTTCTGTGTTTTTATCTGCATTCGTTCGTTTTAAGCTCTCCTCGCTGCTCTTCTGAATAACACACTACCCCGGCTGTTTTCATTCTGTGAGATTCTGTCTGGTGGTTCACTTATATCTGTTCAGCACATTTTCCCCCTGCTGGTTTGGATCATAAAGTCAGGATCTGTGACTCTGTAATCTCCCTGATAGACTTCGGAGTATAGCTGCTGATGGAATGCAGCCTCATTTCCTAGGAGTGCCTCAGGGCTCTGTTTTAGGGCCTCTGTTGTTTGTGCTGTACTGCATATAAATGATAGTGATGCCAAAGTGAAAGACTGTGGGCTTTACACCGCTGTGCTTTATCCCCTGGCTCCTGTGTGAAGTCAGATACCGCCGGATACAAGCCGTTACGATCATGGCATCACAGTAAGTGTATCTCTAGCCTAAGGTTCCATGGGTGCCTGACGAGGACGGGTTCGTTGGTCGACCAGGTCTTGCGGTTCAGTCTTTTAACACGTATCTATATTTTCGCTAAACGCCCTTTCTTTTTTTCTGGCGTTGAAAATGGATTTCTCATATGTCAACACGTGTCATCGTACCAGTGAGAGGATACGATGGACTGTGGCACGACGACGTGATAATGGAGGTCATCATTAACCGTCCTCGCCTGTTCTGATTTGACGTCTTCGGCTTTGTTTTCGGCACGTCGTGTGGAAGCTGTCTGAAACGATAGCCCATTATCAGAGACCCCGTTCCTTTTAAAGGTGTCGTCTGGACTCACCGGGTTCCTGTCGTGTCTGCAGGAAGGGACCGGCAGAGGGGCGCAGGCTGATTTGATGTGGAGCCAGGGGAAGGCCCTCAGATGCAGCTTCAATCAGGCAGGAGGCTTCACGAATCGTAACTTAGAGATCAGGCTAAGAGCAAACGGGCCATGATCTCAGTACGCCAGGGAAATATGGCTCGTAAGTGTGAGAGATGGAGAGAGAGACGCAGACGGGTGTGTGTACACGGTACTCTCCGGGTTTTCCTCTTTTTCTTTAGTGTAAACGTTCAGCCAAGTTCCAGAGGAGGGAGCTCTCTCCTCCTTCCATTCCAGCCCTTTCCTCTGTTACAGAGTGACATCATCACGTAGCACATTGCTTATTGGCTGCCGGAAAGGACGGGAGTGATGAGGGAGCAGCATCCTGTCTTTTAATCACTCTGGCAGCTGACCAATCAGAGCACACTTGGCTCATCAGGAGGCAGGGCTTAACGACACAGGAGCTCTAACAGAGCGTTCCAAACAGAAGGTGGATGCAGTGCGATTAAATCGCCATGGATACAAGTATGGCCGAGTGTCAGCATCCCTTAAATCATCTCCACATGTACAGCAGGTTCTTAGTGAGGAACCGAAGGTTGGGTTCTAGCTTGACTGGCAGATACAGTGAGCGTCTGGTTCATAAGAACAAGGTCCAGCAGCAAACACACAGGACAACACAGCTACAGACTGGCAGAGGGCCAAACCCCCTCTCTACTGACCGTGATGAGCGCCACCTCATTCCAATGTCCTTTAACCACCGTAAGATGACCTCAGGTGACCTCCAGTCCATGCCCAATCCAGTCCCAGCTGTTACTGGTGCTGGTGGTGGTGTTACACTCTATTAGGCATGTTTCGGTTACAGATAGATAGAGTTTGTGTCTGTGTTGCAGAGGTATAGTGCAGCGCGAGGAGAAGCTGACCATCAGCGCGTCCTGGGCCAAAGACGAGGACATCAGCCGGCTGCTGCAGTCACTGCCCAACTGGGCCAACATGGCCCAGCCCAGACAGCTGCGGCAGAAGCGAGAGGATGAGGAGGACTTTACACGGTGAGAGAACCCACACACAACCTCGGATAAATATTACACCACTCCACCCAGACAGCTCGGGGCGAGGAGGCGGAGGGAGAGCATCGCTCCGCACGCATCCGCACCCGGGCTTACTTCCTCTATTACTTATTTATGCAGGAGGGTCCGCCAAGACCGCAGGCCTGCCTTCACTGCGGCCATGTTTACAAACAGGAAGGTTCTGCCCATTAACCGCTAGCTATAAACAACATATGGCCTAACTCGAAAACAAGATGGCAGGATGTGAAAACACACAGATACACTTAAATATGCAGGAACGCGCAGCCTACGCAGGTGACATGTACCGCTCCGCAGCGCAGAGAAGAGTTTATACACGGGAGGAAAACAGAAACTCACAGGTTCACATAATTAACTTACCCCAGCCATAAATCCACACCCCCTACACTCAGTACCCACCATCAGCTCCACCGACCATACAGGACTCTCTGTAGGTGTACAGGTCCAGACTGTACTCCATCTGTTTCTCTGTGTACTGTATTACCCTGCTCTTCAATGGTCAGGACCCCCACAGGACCACCACAGAGCAGGTACTATGTGGGTGGTGGATCATTCTCAGCACTGCAGGGACACTGACGTGGTGGTGGTGTGTTAGTGTGGGTGGTGCTGGTGTGAGTGGATCAGACACAGCAGTGCTAAACAGATGAAAGCTCCTCACTGTTATGACCAGTCTTCCTTTCTCTTCCCTTGTATTGGGTTGTGTTGGTTTGTATTGAGTTCTATTTGGTTGTGTTTGGTTGTACTGGTTTGTATTGGGTTGTGTTGGTTTGTATTGGGTTGTGTTGGTTTGTATTGGGTTGTGTTAGTTTGTATTGGGTTGTGTTAGTTTGTATTGGGTTGTGTTAGTTTGTATTGGGTTGTGTTAGTTTGTATTGGGTTGTGTTGGTTTGTATTGGGTTGTGTTAGTTTGTATTGGGTTGTGTTGGTTTGTATTGGGTTGTGTTAGTTTGTATTGGGTTGTGTTGGTTTGTATTGGGTTGTGTTAGTTTGTATTGGGTTGTACTGGTTTGTATTGGGTTGTGTTAGTTTGTATTGGGTTGTACTGGTTTGTATTGGGTTGTGTTGGTTTGTATTGGGTTGTGTTGGTTTGTATTGGGTTGTGTTGGTTTGTATTGGGTTGTGTTAGTTTGTATTGGGTTGTGTTAGTTTGTATTGGGTTGTGTTAGTTTGTATTGGGTTGTGTTGGTTTGTATTGGGTTGTGTTGGTTTGTATTGGGTTGTACTGGTTTGTATTGGGTTGTGTTAGTTTGTATTGGGTTGTGTTGGTTTGTATTGGGTTGTGTTGGTTTGTATTGGGTTATATTTGGTTGTGTTGGTTTGTATTGGGTTATATTTGGTTGTGTTGGTTTGTATTGACGTGTGCTGACTTGTTTTGGGCTGTGTTTGGTTGTATCGAGTTGTATTTGGTTGTACTGGATTGTATTGGATTTTGTTTGGTTGTATTGGGTTGTGTTGGTTTGTATTGGGTTGTGTTGGTTTGTATATGGTTGTACTGGTTTGTATTGGGTTGTGTTGGTTTGTATTGGGTTGTGTTGGTTTGTATTGGGTTGTGTTAGTTTGTATTGGGTTGTGTTGGTTTGTATTGGGTTGTGTTGGTTTGTATATGGTTGTACTGGTTTGTATTGGGTTGTGTTGGTTTGTATTGGGTTGTGTTGGTTTGTATTGGGTTGTGTTAGTTTGTATTGGGTTGTGTTGGTTTGTATTGGGTTGTGTTAGTTTGTATTGGGTTGTGTTGGTTTGTATTGGGTTGTGTTGGTTTGTATATGGTTGTACTGGTTTGTATTGGGTTGTGTTGGTTTGTATTGGGTTGTGTTGGTTTGTATTGGGTTGTGTTAGTTTGTATTGGGTTGTGTTGGTTTGTATATGGTTGTACTGGTTTGTATTGGGTGATGTTGGGTTGTATTGAGTTCTATTTGGTTGTGTTGGTTTGTACTGGGTTATATTTGGTTGTATTGAATTGTAGTAGGTTGTATTTGGTTATATTGGTTTGTATTTACATGTGCTGACTTGTTTTGGGTTGTGTTTGGTTGTATCGAGTTGTATTTGGTTGTACTGGGTTGTACTGGGTTGTATTTGCTTGTACTGGGTTGTACTGGGTTGTATTTGCTTGTACTGGGTTGTACTGGGTTGTATTTGGTTGTGTTGGGTTGTATTTGATTGTGTTGGGTTGTATTTGATTGTGTTGGGTTGTATTTGTATTGGATTCTTTTTGTTTGTATTGTGTTGAATTGGGTTCTATGTGGTTGTATCCAATTGTAATAGGTTATATTTGGTTGTACTGGGTTGTACTAGGTTCGGTTTGGTTGTATTGGACTGTGGTTGTGTGGGGTTGTACTTGTTAAACGGGTCGGGCTGAAGTTATGACTCACAGTGTCTCACTAGAGCCGTACTTGGCATAACTCCTCCCCCGACACCATAACGCCGTTCAAACTAGAGCACATCTGCGTCAGTGCTCCTCCAGCTGGATCACGAGTTACTACACCTCTCACAGCCTGTAGCTGACTAGCTCTGCCTTCATCCCACAAATGGATCTTCCCTGGATCCCAGTATTCGCAGCTCCTCTGCTACAGTGCTAGGCCAGTGCTACAGTGCCAGGGTAGCTACGGCACCGTCTGCTGCCTGGCCTACTCAAGCAACGTCCTACTGAGCTTAAGCTACATGACTGCTCAGCAGCTACGTTCACTGGGAATCTTCCTTAACCTCCATTACAGCTCGCTTGCCTTCCACTACAGCGCTAGCCTCGCTAACTTGCGATCAGCCAGCCGGCCTTTTTCCGCTAGGTCACTGCCGGCAGCTACATGCCGCACCGCACCTCCGGCTTCAGGTTCATGTTTTTGGTGAAACGGAGAGAGGCAAATATGAAGAATAGGGAGATAGAATGAGACACGGCAGCCCATCTGTGGCACGTACCCGTATCACAGTAGACAGGTGAGGACTGGTAACAGGTGGAATGTCGGCGCGGCCTCTCCCAGGCAGAGGCGGTGTTATTAAGAAGCCTCGGCTGCTGGAGTAAAGGGCGTTCCGGAGCGCTCCTTGGTGAGTTTGGTGTGCGGCGGAGTGTCTCTAAAGCAGCTACAGTACCTCGTGGAGAGGATGAGGAGTGCTGTTAATAATGACCAGCTATTTGGCCACCGTCCCGTTCCCCCATCGCCGACTCCGGAGTCCGGATCAGACTCGGCTGCACAGCTTGATCTTATAACTCGTGCAGTGCTTTTCATTTCTCCTCCGAGAGAGAAGCGACGGTCACGCTGCCGCTCGCCTCGCTCCGCTCAGATCCAGCGGCCGGTAATTGGAGTTTGGTGTTTTGGTAGTCGTTCCACAAACCAGCAGCTGCTCTCTCTCATTGTCTCTCTGTGTCTGTCTCTCTCTCTCTGTCTGTCTTTCTGTCTCTCTCTCTCTCTGTGTGTCTGTCTCTCTGTGTCTCTCTCTCTCTGTCTGTCTCTCTGTGTCTGTGTCTCTCTCGTTCTGTCTGTCTTTCTGTGTGTCTCTCTCTCTGTCTGTGTCTCTCTGTCTGTCTCTCTCTCTGTGTCTGTCTCTCTGTGTCTCTCTCTCTGTCTGTCTCTCTCTCTCTGTCTGTCTCTCTGTCTGTCTCTCTGTGTCTCTCTCTGTCTCTCTCTCTCTCTCTCTCTGTCTCTCTGTGTCTCTCTCTCTGTCTGTCTCTCTGTGTCTCTCTCTCTCTCTGTCTCTCTCTCTGTCTCTCTCTCTGTGTCTGTCTCTCTGTGTCTCTCTCTCTGTCTGTCTCTCTCTCTCTGTCTGTCTCTCTGTCTGTCTCTCTGTGTCTCTCTCTGTCTCTCTCTCTCTCTCTCTCTCTCTCTCTGTCTGTGTCTCTCTCTTTCTGTCTGTCTTTCTGTGTCTCTCTCTCTCTCTTTCTGTCTGTCTGTCTGTGTCTCTCTTTCTGTCTGTGTCTCTCTCTCTGTCTGTGTGTCTCTCTCTCTTTCTGTCTTTCTTTCTGTCTGTCTGTCTGTCTGTGTCTCTCTCTGTCTGTGTCTCTCTCTCTGTCTGTCTCTTTCTGTCTGTCTGTCTGTCTGTGTCTCTCTCTGTCTGTGTCTTTCTCTTTCTGTCTGTCTGTCTCTCTCTCTCTCTCTCTCTCCTTCTCTCTCTCTCTCTCTCTCTCTCTCTCTCTCTCTCTCTCTCTCTCTCTCTTGACGAAGCGGGAAACTAATGAGCTGGCTCTGTGGACTGAAAGCCAGTCTGTCTTGCTCGTTGACGGCGTAGCCGGAGAGCTGGAGAAGAGCCTTTACTACACCACCGCTCCTCACCACTTCATCAGCAGGAGGGTCAGCAGCGTCTGACCGCCCCCCCCTCGCCCATTAACACCCCTTCATCCAGATGTGCTCACTGATAGAGAACATCACACACAGCCTTCTCAAAACAGACTCTCCTCCAGTTCTCCTCCCACCCATTCCTGTTTCCTGACCCTGTCCGGAGTACTGTAGTTCAGAAGAAATAGGGGAAGAGGGGAAGAGGGGAAGAGGGGAGAGGTCAGGCTTGATTGAATGCATGTTGGTATTGATGTGGACTTTTGGCGTGGGTCCAGGACTGAAGCACGGTTAGCGTCTCCTTCAGCGGAGCGTGGGAGTATCATACTCTCATATCATAGCTTCCTCCTCTCCTCTCCACTCCTCCTCTCTTCTCTTCTTCCCTCCTCTCCTCTACTCCTCTCTCCACTACTCTACTCTCCTCATTTCTCTCCTCTCCACTCCTCCCCTTCTCTTCTTCTCTGCTTTCCTCCTCTTCTCCTCTCTCCACTTCTCTACTCTCCTCATTTCTCTCCTCTCTTCTCTTCTTCTCTGCTATCCTCCTCTCTCCTTCTCCTCTTCTCCTCTCTCCACTTTTCTACTCTCCTCATTTCTCTCCTCTCCACACCTCCTCTCTTCTCTTCTTCCCTCCTCTCCTCTACTCCTCTCTCCACTACTCTACTCTCCTCATTTCTCTCCTCTCCACTCCTCCTCTCTTCTCTTCTTCTCTGCTTTCCTCCTCTCCTCTTCTCCTCTCTCCACTTCTCTACTCTCCTCATTTCTCTCCTCTCCACTCCTCCTCTCTTCTCTTCTTCTCTGCTTTCCTCCTCTCCTCTACTCCTCTCTCCACTTTTCTACTCTCCTCATTTCTCTTCTCTCCTGTCTTCACTCATCTCCTGCTTTTCTGTCTTCACTCATCTCCTCTCCTCTCTCCTTTCTTATCTTCTCCTCCCTTCTCCTCCTTTGTTCTCTTCTCTTCTTTTCTCTCCTCTCCTCATCCTCATGTTTATGTCAGATTTGTGATGAAGAATCTCTCTCTCTCTCTCTCTCTCTCTCTCTCTCTCTCTCTCTCTCTCTCTCTCTCTCTCTCTCTCTCTCTCTCTCTCTCTCTCTCTCTCTCTCTCTCTCTCTCTCTCTCTCTCTCTCTCTCTCTCTCTCTCTCTCTCTCAGAGCGGCGTTTGCTAAGGAGTCTGAGGTATTGACCGGTAACCTGGGAGACAAGCTGATCCCTCAGAACGAGATTCTTCGGGATGTGAGTGACCTGAAGGCCCTGGCTAACGTGCAGGAGAGCATGGAGTGGCTGGCTGCTCGCCTCAAAGGCTTCTTCTCCAGCCTGCCCCAAAGCTCCAGTAAGAGAGTCTGTCTGTCTGTCTGTCTGTCTGCCCACATCTACATCACCACCCCCAGTAAAACGCTCCCGAGTCTGTTTTGGTGAACCAGTTCCATCAGGCCCCTGAGATTAAGATTAGGATTAGAAGTCCGTGACACATATAGAGGCGTACGTACAGATGCAGTGC
>JAMWET010007219.1:67500-71654 GCA_024036415.1 Prochilodus magdalenae
GAATAGGGCATCACCAGGGAAGAAACCCAGCTGCAAACGGACTCCTAGCAACCACCCGCAAGACCTGGTAGACCCCCAACACTGTTCCCATCGGATAAACAGCCCTTAAAGCTTCACCTTTTATTAACGAATGAGTGGAGGATGGTCCGGATGTTGCTCTGTACCCTGTTCCGGTTCACTAGATGACTAGGCCTCCTAACAGTGTTCTAAGTGGGCTTCCATGCAGGCTGCTGGTGGTGAACCAGAGTACCACGCTAATTAGATGCAGGTAATAACCATGTTATAAGAAAGGACAGAGAGGAGGAAGGCGTGATGGGCTTTAACTGTGTCCTTGCCGTCTGCTGTGAGATTGTCATTGATTGTGTCTGGGTCATATCGCCCGTCGTGGCCCTGTGCTGGACACGTAATCCCCAGTGACAATATTTACTCGCTCTTGGTCCGGATTGGCTCAGGACCGTGTGTTTGTGTTTGTGTGCACATGAGGGAAAGTCAAAACCAACGCGTGACGGGAATCGCAGAAGCCTAAAGCTAATGCTGCTATCAGTGAATGAAAGTGAATAGCCACCGATTAGCATTAGACAGACCATTCCGTTTACAGCTTGGTCATTACTTCCACAGGACGATGAAGGTAGCATCAGGAGACATGCTAATTGCTAATTGTGCTAATCCCTGCCATGGTAGGAATCCAACAGTGTGTTACCTGCTGTACGATACCTGCCATGTATGTTCATTAGTCTAGCTATGATGCTAACGTTACTAATCGTACCCAAATCTGTTCAGTACGCTTCCATACACCTGCAGATTCAGCTACTTCCTCACACTATGGTCTTTGGCCACGCCCACATGCAGTCCCTCCTTTTAGCCAATCATTAACATCTGCTCTGGAGCGTTTACCACACATGGAACGAGACATTCCCTGCACTGTAGCACCTCTTCCCAATCTATGGATCCTGCCACTCACACCCCACAGGGATTTATAGCCCTGTCATCCTCGTGCAGCGCCATCTGCAGGAGCCTGAAGGTACTACCACCTTACTGACGTATCACTAGTCAGTTTATTTGAGATATACATCCACACACCGCGGTTTGGTGAGGATGGTCTCTCTCGTTCGTCTGCTCTGAGTTCCCAGTCTTCCTGCTCACACTGCTGTATGCAGCCGAACACGTGATGTGATGTGAGGTCTGCGGGGCGACTGTATGTATACCAGCTCAGGTGAAACACGTCTAACGAGGATGCTGATGATGAATGACAGCTCGTAGAGCAGTTACGATGAGTTCACGCCGGCTGCTCCTCCTCTCCGGCCTCTGTTCGTTGTTAGCGTTTCTGCGTGCGGTGTTTCCTCCTCTCTGTCTGCAGGCTGTAATCTCTCCGCTAGAGTAGCTCCTCTCCTCCGCTCTTTAATTAAGGCCATCTTGTGTTTTGTATGGCTCTCTGAGGAACCTTTGGGTTCTCCAGCGCTCTGAAGATCCAGCAGCTGTGGATTCAGTGCTGTGGGAGTTTCAGGTCAAGCTGTGTGCAGTGTGCGGCTTGTTGTTTGTTTGTTTGTTTGTTTGTTTGTTTGTTTTTACCTGGACTAGTACAAGACTGCTGTCTGTCTATTAGCATAGTGTTTGTGGAGGACACACACACACACACACCCACACACGCACACACACACACATACACACCCACACACACACACACACGCTCACACAAACACACTCATACACACAGCCACACACACTCACACACTCTCTCTCTCTTTTTAACCTAAGCCACCCCCTCACTCAGTTTTCTCGCTTCACTTTCTGCTTCCTCCGTCGCTGCCGTCCTGGGGGCTGAGATGCTGAGAGATGCAGTGAGGTCAAAGGTCACGGGCCGACAGAGCTCAGCTCTCCCTATGCAGATGTCACCGCTGTTACTGCAGATGAATAATCAACGCTCGCAGCCAGTCTCATGCATCATTCATGAACTCTCTCTCAGTCTCTCCCTCACTCTATCTCTGTCTCTCTTTTTTCCTCCCTCTCTCTCTCTCTCTCTCGCTCTCTCTGTCTCTCCCTCACTCTATCTCTGTCTCTCTTTTTTCCTCCCTCTCTCTCTCTCTCTCTCGCTCTCTCTGTCTCTCCCTCACTCTATCTCTGTCTCTCTTTTTTCCTCCCTCTCTCTCTCTCTCTCTGTCTCTCTCTCTCTCTCTCTCTCTCTCTCTCTTACCCTCCCTCTCCCTCCCTCCCTCTCTCTTTCTCTCTCTCTCTCTCTCTCTCTCTCTCTCTCTGTCTCTCTTTTTTTCCTCTCTCTCTCTCTCTCTCTCTCTCTCTCTCTCTCTCTCTCTCTCTCTGTCTCCCTCTCCCTCCCTCTCTCTCTCTCTCTCTCTCTCTCTTTGTCTCCGTCTCCCTCTACCTCCCTCTCTCTCTCTCTCTCTCTCTGTCTCTGTCTCCCTCTCCCTCCCTCTCTCTCTCTCTCTCTCTCTCTCTCTCTTTGTCTCCGTCTCCCTCTCCCTCCCCCTCTCTCTCTCTCTCTGTCTCCGTCTCCCTCTCCCTCCCCCTCTCTCTCTCTCTCTCTCTCTCTTATTTGTGTTTGCTGTCTATCTCTCTCTCTGTCTCTCTCATATTCTCTCTCACTCACTCTTTCTCTCTCGTATTCTCTCTCTCTGTCTATCTCTCCTATATTCTCTCTCTTTCTTTCTCTCTCGTGTTCTCTCTCTCTCACTCTCTCTCTCTCTCTCTCTCTCACTCTCTCTCTCATATTCTCTCTCACTCTCTCAGTCTCTCTAATATTCTCTCTCATTCTCTCTCTCACTCCCTCTTTCTTACTCAGCTTACTCTGTCTGTCTCACTCTCACTCTGTTGTCTCTCCCCTCTGCTCCTCTCCCTTTCTCTTTCTCTCTCTCCCCGTCCTTCAGGGATGCAGCAGTAGTTTGTGCTGCAGGGGTCAGAGTTGTTTTGTTTTCTGGGCCTGGTGGGGGCAGGGTGTTGATAGGAGGTGCCTGTAGGATTCACTGAGGCTGATGAGTGTCTTAAGGAGGGCTGAACTTTAATCCCACACCACAGAGATGAGACTGCATCTCTCTCTCTCTCTCTTCCTCCCCACCCCACCCCCTCTCTCGTTTTGCCGAGCTCTTTCGGTCTGAAAGCTCTATAACAACCTTTCTCCAGTCGTCTCGAGACCTCCTCATCCCAAGGTTTTGTACCACTTCAGGAACAGCGGTGAGAGCGGATCCTGAGGAGCGAACTGAACTGCCATCGAAAACACTGGCTAGTGTGGATCTGACGGCACGGCGGTCTTAAGCCACCAGCCCTGTCTGTATGAGGCGGAGAACCAGGCTCATAATGAAGCAGAGTCTCCGCCTGAAACTAGTGTCCTGTTCCTCCAGCATTCCTTCACTCCCGTACTCGCGTGACGAGCGTCTCGTTCCCACAGATGGCACCAAACAGACGCTTTGGCAGAGATAGAGTCCGGGCATAATTGGAAAAGCTCACCGCATACACTCTTCCATAAAAGAGATATAAAAGACTTTAACTTAGAGAGAGAGAGAGAGAGAGAGAGAGAGAGAGAGAGAGAGGGAGGGAGAGAGGGAGAGAGGGATGGAGAGAGAGAGAGAGAGAGAGGGAGAGAGGGAGAGAGAGAGAGAGTGAGAGAGAGAGCGAGAGGGATGGAGGGAGGGAGAGAGTGAGGGAGAGAGAGAGAGAGAGAGGCAGGGAGAGAGAGAGAGAGAGAGAGAGAGGGAGGGAGAGAGAGAGAGAGAGAAACACAGAGAGAGAGAGACAGTGAGAGAGAGACAGCGAGAGAGAGAGGGATGGAGGGAGGGAGAGAGAGAGAGAGAGGAGAGAGAGACAGGGATGGAGGGAGAGAGAAAGAGAGAGAGATGGGGGGGAGAGGGGGGGGGGGGGGGGGGTGAGATGGAGAGAGGAGGGAGAGAGAGAGAGAGAGATGGAGGGAGAGAGAGAGGACAGGGGGATGGAGGGGAGAAGGAGGAGAGAGAGAGAGTGGAGAGAGAGAGAGGAGAGAGAGGGTGGAGAGAGGGGGGGAGAGAGAGAGAGACAGTGAAGAGAGCGGATGGAAGAGAGAGAGAGATGAAGAAGGGATGGAGAGAGAGAGAGGGATGGAGAGAGAGAGAGAGAGGGAGAGGGATGGAGGGAGGGAGAGAGAGAGAGATGGAGAGAGAGGGAGAGGGAGG
>JAMWET010007220.1:0-14127 GCA_024036415.1 Prochilodus magdalenae
TTAATGTTACATTATTTATACTACTACACATTATTCAGTAGCTACTATAAATTATTTAATAACTACTATCACACAATTAGTTCACTTAACTCTAACTATGAATTATTTATCAACATCACTGACAAATTATTCAGTATTACTACTACTGAATTAGTAACGACTACAAATTACCTCACTATCCTACTATCAGTAATTAATAACTTCTAGTATTTATCACTCTCCATGAATTATTTAATAACTACTAACTAAATTATTCAGTATTTTACTATAAATTATTTATAACTACTACAAATTATTCAGTTATCCTACCTATACATATGATTTAATACTACTACTAGTGAGTCAGTATCTAATATCAATTATTTACCTACTACTACAAATTATTCAGTACCTGATACACAATGTATTACAATTATTATATATTAATTCGCAATCTACTATAAATGATTTAATAAGTGACTAACAATTTTTTTAGTATGCAAAATAACTAGTCAAGCTATATTAATTCCCTACACCTTATTTATTAAGCATCTACTCTATTAAATTATTTTGATAACTATTTACTAAGTTTTTCAGTATCTATCATCTATATTAATTATATTAATAAGATACTACAAATCGACTTTATTCAGTATCACCTTACAAATTATTTAAATGAAGCTGGCCCTACTTTCACACATTATTCAGTATGCTACTATAATTTAGTTGTGTACTAAACTACTGGCACAAATAATCCAGTGTATTATACCGTTAGCAAATTATTTTAATGGTAACTAATTAGCTAATTACTAGTCAGCATCTACTATAAAATTATTTATTAGTAGTATACACTTTATTTAGTATCTACTATGCATTATTAATTACTACTTATTATTAAAGAATCCTGACTACAAATTTTTAATAACTATTACTAATATTCCAGTATCTTCTACTATTAAACCAATTATTTGACTATGACTACTAAATCTTTATGTCATGTATCTCGTAACCCTAAAAATTATTTAATAACTATTAGCTAATTATTCAGTATATACTATAAAGTATGGACTTAATATACAAGTGGACTAAACTTAGGAAGACTTATGACTACTAATAATTATTTCTGCATCTAATTTAAATTTAATATAACTACTACACTTTATTTAGTATCCTACTATCACACTCATTTTATAGGCATCTAAATCTACTGCAAACCGATTATGGTCACCTACCATTATATTACATTTATTAAATGACATTCTTAATAATGAATCACGCATATCTACTATAAAATCGACTTCAATAACTATCATGATGGTGATCCATTTTTCACCCCATGTATCTATAGGCTGATCTGTTTGGTAACTGACTGTATCTCAATTATTCCATGTCCAAAAAATAATCTAGTTTCCATAGCCACTTATGAATAGATTTTTGATGACTTACATGTATAATCTTCGTCTATCAGATGATGTTTAAAACTTTAGCACAAATTATTAAACAACTACTTAAATCAATGTTTTCAGTATTGCTCATATCTTGAATCATATTCGTATCTAATATTCTGGCCTTTAAAACTCCTGTTTTTCGGGGAATAACTGTAATTATTCCATATCTGTTATTTGGAGATATTTTGGGATGTTGGTTGGCTTAAATGACACTACACAAATGAAAGTGTTTAATGTATAGGCAGTGTCTCTGAGTATGGCGTTTGGCAATAAAACAATTTTATAATTTACCATAGAAGTAAATATGTGTAGTCAAAAAGCCCAACCCCAAACACCTTTATTAGCAGCTATTGTCAGATATCTTTAGTTTTTAGCACATGTTAGTGTGTTATTAATTCCCACTATTAATGAAAATAATAAGCATAGCACTGAGCAGAGGAATGTGTGATTCTCTTCAATTCGGTGCCACTAAATCCAGGTCTGGAAAGGTGGAAATGTCCCATAACTTATGACCAGCATCGTATGAGTACCGTGTCTGAGCTATTGTTTGCAAGGCAACGGGAGAGGGCCGTGTGGTGATCTACAGACACTCAGCATAGCTGTGCTACTAGTAGTTGTTTTCTTGTATTCAGATCTACCGTTATATGGGATAGTTTAATCTGTAGATAAATGCCTAATTCTTGGCTTTTGATTGACCCGTGTGGTTGAAGGTGTCAGGGCTGCACTCCAGTCTCCTTGCCCATCTGGGTTGTGCTTGGTTTATTTAGCCAGTATTTTCTGCATGACAAACTGTAGGTTCCCTCCAGAGCCCTCAGCTGCTCAACTGCTAAAGCGACGTCCTCTGGAATCACAAGGGCAGCAGAAGGCTCATCTGCTATGTCCACCACTTCGTCTCATGGGTCTCCACTCCCAATCTCCGCCAGTGTTGACCCTTTCCAGTCCCAGCTCCTACTCCAGTTCCGTCCGAGGCTCAGGACTGGCTCTCGGGCAGTCTCCTTCCTCAGAGTCCTGTAAAGGAAACCATGGCTTACCTCAAGACACCTGAGAAGGCCTTAGAGAATTTCCTGAGAAGGACTGCCTTACACGATCTCTGATCAGCGCAGGCCAGGAATGACCACCCCCTCTCGGAGTGGGAATGTTTTCTGTTCAAAGCTTACTTCCTCGTTGCCCATACACTGAGAACATGGAGTCAGCCTGGACCTCTGGACTGTGGAGGTACTATCTCAGGCCTGGACTAGTTTCCTTATCCATATAGAATCCCACAATAACAGCCTAGACTACCGAATTTCTCGTCGTATTCACCACTTAGCAGCTATGGCTCATGTATAAGCGACTCACATCCAAACAGGTGTATAATCTGCGTGGCAATATGAAAATAATGGTTTTCACAATTAATTGACTATACTGCTATGACTTATGTATTATCGTACTATCAATCTTCTTCATATCTAATAGAAGCAAGCTAATATTTAATTGAACTCCTGCTATTATTATTCAGTATTTATTTATTAATGTTATCTGAATAACTACAAGTTACTTACTTCGTATCGAACCATAGAATGCAATCACGATTAGTAATTGACCGATATGTTAGAATACATTCAACACCAATAGCAATTATTTCCGTTTCAGTCTACTATGAATTATATCAGTGGGGTGTTATTGTGCAAATGTGTCAGAATAGATTCAGTATTCAAGCATCTCCCTAGACTGGAAACACCATAAATGGTCATTCCTATCTGCTCATTCCAGTTATATCCATTTGGTCTAGACTACTGCATATTCCCTACTGTATGACCTCACTGAATTTATGCTCTGTATACAACTAATGAATATCATTCTGGATCCCCTATGAATTTTCAGTATCCGCTATGAAGTATTCAGCATCCGCTATATATGAATTATTCGTACTGCCCCTATGCAATTAGTTAGTTTATCCCTGTATGGATCCATTTCCAGTAATCACACTATGAATTAATTCAGTAGGCTCGCTTCACTGAATATTCTAGCTATTCGCACTATGAATTGATGCTGTATCCACCTATGATCTTATTCTGTAGATCAGGTACCTACTATGCATTATTAAGTCATCCTTAATCCCTATGCATCTTATTCAGTATCCGCACTATGACAATTATTCAGTATCCAACTATACAGCTTATTCAGTATTCTCGCAACTATTGAATTATTTCATTACTCTCGCTCTCATGAATTATTCAGTATCAACACTATAAATTTATTCAGTATCCACTATAAATTATTCGTAGTGCCCACTATGAACTTATTCAGTTCCGCTATGAATTAATTCAGTATCTACTAGGATTAAATTCAGTATCATAGCTGAAGTATAATTAGCTCAGTAATTCCACTATGCAGTTAATTCAGTAATGGACCACGGTATGGCATTATGTTCGAGTATCGCACGTAGGATTAATTATTCAGTATCATACAGTAATTATGAATTTATTCTATACTCACTATAGAATTCATTCATTTTATCCACATATGGCATTATTCCGTAATCCACTATGCAATTCATCTCCAGTATCCCACTATGCATTATTCAGTATCTAATATCTAATTATTCTCGGTTCTACTATAAATTATTCACCGTATTCCACTATGAATTATTCAGTATTCCACTATGAATTCTTATTTTCAGTATCTAGACTCTATATAATTATTTAAAGTATCTACTATAAATTAATTTCAGTGTCCCCTTCATGAATTTAGATTCAGTAACTACGAGGAATTGCTTTCAGCATCTATTATGAATTTACAAATAATACACAGTATGCTACTCTATCCAAATTAGGTATAGGATGTGCAGCTTACGACCCATTGAATGCATTGGTCCGGCTACTAGTATAATATGCGTGTTGAATAACTACTATCAGTTGTTTAATGTTGCACCTACTCTGATATTTCAGTAACGTTTTGCTATTATATTGACTGCTTTGATCTTGCAATAACCTCTTCAAAAATAGCCCCCCCACAATTAGTTTTTTTTTAACCATCAATTTTACTGGTCCAAAAACTATTATGTCATATTGCATATAATAAATCCAATGATTATTCAGTATCTACTATAAATGACTCAGTAACTACTATGATTTATTCAGTATGTACTATAACACAGAATTCTTAATTCTATAATTGTCACATCAATTATTGAGTGACTACTGTATATTATTTAGTATATATTACACTTTATTAGAATCTTTATCTTTATAAGGTAACCTCTAATAATATATACGTCATATTGATTATAAGTACTATGAATTAGCAACTACCCAATAATGCTTCAGTTCTGTAGAAGTAAGAAATTCAACAGGAACTGAAATTTGTACCCATGTAACAGGGCTGTCAAACCAACACACATATGAATGGCTCACATGAAAGATGCCACATGATCAGCAGAAAAGAAAACTCTTTCTGTTCCTGATAATGGGGGGAAACCCAACACGATGAAAACATCTGTCTCAGGATTTTTAGGGACCCAACATTCCAGACTCTTAAACCAGACGTGTTCAGTATGTTCAGTGAGGACCCCACGTTTAATGTTGCTGTTAACAGACAGTGTGTCAAAAAACATGAAAACAGTATGAATCTAAACTGGCATGATTTGGATAATCCGGATTTCAGCCACAGATGGACAAAAGAGAAGTTGTGGTGTGACTATGAGAGATGTACAGAGCATGACTGTCAAATAAAAACTGAAAACCATAAAAACATGTTTATTGTAGAGACGGTGTGCGACGCCAGCCGCTCCGTTAATAACGTTATTAAGACTGAACCAACAGAATGGTCCAACATTCTGTCTCACTGATGCTGCACTACGTTAAAGATAAGAGGTTGTATCATCACGGTGACCACATAGAACCATGTACAGCATCAACAGCCAGAGCCAGCGTCTATTTCAGCGTTCCAGCTCAAAGTGTTCACTCAGTCCCTACTTCTCATTCCGTATGTTAATGAGAACAGACTAAAACTGAGTTGAACTGATGATATCTGACTCTCTGGTCAGAAACAGACTGGACGACAGCTAAAATGAGGCGGGGTCTCTAACTGAACACCAGCCTGGTGGAGCCTCCTGGAGGGGGTTTCTAATAAAGTGGCCAGGGAACAGAAAGGGGAGTGAACTCCTTGTTAAGTCATAGACTGACCCTGTGAGTTGGAAAGTTGGAGGGACAGCGAGGGTCCGTCGGTTTGGTAATGTGACTGACAGTATAAGGCTCCGCCTTCGACTACAGTACAGGTTTCCTGGAAGCAGAGCGACGTCACATTCCTGGGAAACAGACACAGGCAGACATTCCCGAGAACTGACAACTTCAATACACAAACTTGGATCTTCAGTCTTCAACACGCTGAGTATACCGCACACAAGGCCGCTCATATCCTGACCTCATATCACCGTAATACTACAGTATTATCATTAATATCACAATATCACATATTCATTTAAACTTTGATCTCTCCATATCAGCTGGGACTGGGCGAGAAATTAGTCTGTCTGCCTGTATGAAACTGAAACTGTGCTACAACATGACCTTTAATGTTCTACAGTGTGAACTGTACAGTTCTAGTAAATGGAAGATCCAATGTGATGCCAGCAACAAGTTCCAAAAGAGCTGGGACGGGACCCCGCTGTGTTACAGCACCTAGTGACTCTTTATAGACTGAGCCCACACACTGGAACATTCCCCATTCTTCTGTTACACGGGTTCTCCAATGCTCCTCAGGTCAGGGCTGTTTACTCTCTGTTCCCCAGCCATGCGGTCATGTCACCACGTGTTCGTGGGTGCTGACCACGCTGAAACGATCTCTGAAATAGACTCTTCAGAGTCTTAATGTTAATGGTGCTTTCCCCCCCCCCCCCCCCTTCAGGTTAACCCACTAATCCCCTGCACCACCACCACCCAACCCGCAACACTAATTCCCCCAACCACCGTGACCAACACTGGGTTTAGAGCTTTATCACTGGGTAACAATCTGGATGGTCCCTTTTATTCTTTGGCCTGAAAGGTCCACCATGTTGGAGCACATTGTCCACTGAGCTTCAGTCCGTTTTTTCTGATGAGCTGGAGTCCAGAGACGTGTGTCAGCAGGGGTTACGGGACGTCGTTGATAGGTGACCCTCTTACTGAACCATGAGCCGTTCAGTCTTAACCGGCGTTAGTGGGCGCGAGTGAACGGACGGGGTTTAATCGACTGGGGTTTGTTAAAGTATTCCTGAGCCCATGTGGTGATAGGAGTACAGACGCATACTGGTTTATAATGCAGTGCTGTGTAAGAGGGTCAAAGGTCACGGGCATTCCGTTGTGGTTGTTAGCATTTTCCTTAATCCACAGCGATTTCTCCCCTTTGCACAGTGAAGGGTGAAATACCTGAAATCTTGATACTCCTGGAGGGGGAACGTTGTTCTTAAGCTGTTGGCTTGTTTGCTGATCTACCTGTTTACTAAAGTGGCCTCGACCACAATCACTCATAAGGGACTCCACCTTACCTGGGTACTTCATGTTACCTGTTACCATAGACGCCTGAATCTCGCCCTGTCCCCGACTGTGTTTAGGAAACATATGTTGCAGGTAATTAATTTTCAGAATTAATTCATATATTTATAGAAAAACAGTGAAGCTGATGTGAAACATTTAATATGGCTAGTATTCTATTCTATGCTATTACAATAGTCGCTTTGCACTCTGCGTTATTGATTTAGGTTAAACACAGGGTTAATAAATTCCGTGTTGGCATCCTACTTTGTTTTAGATAACATATCATTCTGGATGTTATTTTTATTAAAATTTCATTTTAATTGTTAATTGATTAGAATGTCAGCCGGGATTCAAGTGAAGTTGTATTAAAACTTTATTCTGATTAGTAATTATAATGAATAACTATAATTATAATTAGCTTTTATAATTAATAACCTTTTTTTTTTAAATTATAATTAAATGTATAATGCACATATAATTATAATAATTATATTTACATTTATAATGTGTTTTTCCCCTCTCTACTTTTAATTATTTTAAATGTTATCATGTTATAGAATTAAACATGTCATCCAATCCATTTAGCGGAAATTTGAAACCATCATTTCCTATGAGTTCCTTATCTGTATTGAGGCCAGTGTGGTCTGAGCCTTGGTGTATACAGTATGGTGTAGATTACGGAGACGTATATCCTGCTACAGTCACTGTCTAGTCACGGGACACACAGAACGCAGAATCACCAACCTGGCAGGAAAAGCAGTGAGGGTGAAAGGTCATGTCGCCAGACCTCATGACCAGAGCGGAGGACGGGATAGGCTGAGAGCAGCGGGCGCATCGTCCAACGGCGAAAAGCCTGAAACGACACATACAGTGTATTTAATGGAGGCAGGTTTACTCAGAGACCACCAGGGGGAGGGGTGTTAGCACCACACACCGTACCCCAACACTGACTGGACAGTGATTCTGTGAGGACGTCATATCCAGTTATACTGTAAACAGCCCACACGGGAAACACCAGGACTTGTGGTGTGAGAAGACGTCACCAAATAAACCGGGTTCTGCTCCACTGTATCAGCTCCACTGACCATACAGGACACTCTGTAGGTGTACAGGTCCAGACTGTAGTCCATCTGTTTCTCTGTGTACTGTATTACCCTGTTCTTCAATAGTCAGGACCCCCACAGGACCACCACGGAGCAGGTATGATGTGGGTGGTGGATCATTCTCAACACTGCAGGGACACTGACGTGGTGGTGGTGTGTTAGTGTGTGTGGTGCTGGTGTGAGTGGATCAGACACAGCAGGGCTGCTGGAGTGTTGAGACAGTGTCCACTCACTGTCCACTCTATTAGACACGCCTACCTTGCTGCTTCACCTTGTAGATGGACAGTCAGAGACGATAGCTCATCTGCTACTGCACAGTGCAGTGCTGGTCATCCTCTAGTCCTGTTTCGGTCGTGTTTGCACACAGAGGAATCTGTCCACCACATTTAACACCCACATAAAACACACTAGGGGGCTGTGAGCACACTTGCCCGGAGCGGTGGGCAGCCCTATATATGGCATCCGGGGAGCAGTTCGATACCTTAGGTACCTCAAGGGCATTTCAGTGGTCAGGGGATCACCCCCTGCGTAATCGCCTGCATGTGGTAAAGGCACGGGTTTGACTTGCTTTGGATGGCTGTTTGAGAAGGGCTATATGATCAACTATGGGAAGATGATACCCACACTATCGCTTCCTCTGATACTGCCAGAAGCTGCCAGTCAGCTGTGGCCTGCAGAAGAGTGCTGATATGCAGTGTCTCTGAGATCCTGTGCTTCCTTGTTCTAAAGTCAGTGGGGTTTCACTAGCTAACGGTTATCCTTCAGAGTCTCCATGGCGACCTACTACAGTCTGTGTTCAGTACAAGCTTCTTCCCATTACTCCAAAGCTCTGCACCGCCTGGCAGCTCACTACCGGGCGCAGTCTCGTCACTGATATGGGCCATCCAGTATCTTAAGATCACTTAACTTAGGCCTGCTGTTATTTTCCAAAGTCTATAATTACCTGTATCGCTCCCAGATTATGGAATATGGGTCTCAGGTCTGTTCAGGATGTGTGCTCTCTCTCCTCTTGTACTAATGTTCATGTAAAGTCCTTCTGTTATTAATTCTGCACTTCCTGTTTAGTTCACTGACCTTGTGCATGAGAAAGACAAAACATAAATGAAGGTGAGGGTGAGAGTGATGACGAGGCTGGCTAGCTTAGAGCTGTGCATGGTTTAGATCTCAAAGCAGCTCAAACTGAATGTCGACTGCATGGCGAAGACCAGTCTGGCTAAACGGAGCACAAACCATCATGTACCACATGATGCAGAAGAGGAATTGGTCTACCCCATTTAACCCACCCATGCAGTCCAACACCCACACACACTAGGGGGCAGTAAGCACCCTTGCCCTGAGTGGTGGGCAGCCCTATTCACAATGCCTGGGGAGCAGCTGAGGTCAGGTGCCTTGCTCAAGGGCACTTCACTCACGTCCTGTCGGTTCAGGGAATCAACCCACCGACCCTCCAGTCCCAAGGCTGGCTCCCTAACCCCCCAACTGCCCGAGCTCTTGACCAAAAAGAGGACGCTGAGCCCAGGTTAGCTCATTGGCCGTACCTGCAGTAGTCCAGCTGGCAGTAGATGCTTCCGTCTCGGCAGTACAGCGAAGAGTGGGTCTGAAGCTCACACTGGCACTGGCTGCAGCGTAAGCACGACCCGTGCCACGCCTGCCCAGCGGCTAACAGGACGAAACGATCACTGACCTGCTCACCACATCCCCCGCATATCAGAGGAGCCGCTACGAACGACGGCTGAGGGGAACAGAACAGAGAGAGAGACACACCCATCAAATGAACATTCCAACAGTCCGACTGCACTTCCTTAGCACTGGAGCTGCCAGGCTAATGCAGCTAGCAAGCAGAAACGATTAGCATGGTGCTAACTGCATGCTCAGTAAGCTCAAACTGTGTAGGGACGTTGAGTATGTGGTATCTGACCCTGCATGAGACACTGCTATCTAAGCTCACTGGACAAACAAAGAGTCCCACTGCGTGGTAGTACCGTCAGGCTCCTGCAGGTGGCGCTGTACGAGGATGATGGGGCTATAAATCCCTGTGGGGTGTGAGTGACAGGATCCATAGATTGGGAGGAGGTGCTACAGTGCAGGGAGTGTCTCGTTCCATGTGTGGAAAATGGCTCCAGAGCAGATGTTAATGATTGGCTAAAAGGAGTGACTGCATGTGGGCGTGGCCAAAGACCATAGTGTGAAGGAAGTAGCTGAATCTGCAGGTGTGTGGAAGCGTACGGTCATACGGGTCTACCAGCAGTGGATACAATCCCAGCCTACAGGGAATTCTCCTCGGGACTGTGCCAGGGACGGCCTCCACCACATCTGGACCACCTGACCAGCTCTGTGATGTGGGAGTGTCTGAACACTGAAGTGGCTACATCCAGAAACTTGTCCAGTACATGCCCAATCCAGTCAGAGCTGGGGTTGGTGCTGGTGGAGGGATTAGAGGCTCGCAGGGACGTTTCAGTCACAGGGGACTCGTTTCCTGTCCAGTGAGCTCATGTACAGTATGTACTCAGTGAAAAGTGTAGCAGTGCCAGTCCGGCTGCCCTGTTATAGATATAGATTATATAGAGCAGTGAAGTCACGTTTAGAGTCCAGACTGGAGCTGTGCGGCTGCTGTTCCTAACACTACAAGTCAATAGCCACCCAAATCTTTTATCCACAAGCTGGAATACAAGACTGAGCACGCTAAACGCTAACGACACCAGATGCTATGTAGTGGTTGAGGCTTCTGTGTAGTTGGAGCTTGTGCATGCCTTGCCTGGGGGTGTTTACGTTTAAGGCCTAGTGGAAATCTACTTCAGGATCTAGACAGACCAGTTTAAAGACTGATCTCGGTTCTAGACAGGTTCTTGATAAACCACGTCACACGCCCGTGGTAAACCTGAGTAAATGGTTGCAGTTTCAGTGTTATATAAAGAGTCCAATGACTAAAGGGCACATTGCCTCTATGAGCCAGATGACGCAGGACATCGCCGCTGTCCTACAAATCATGTGCCGCCATTTTTGTCGTTTTTTACTTGTATCCATCGTTTAAACACAGCAGCTGCTGTTTACACTGGGTGAAACTGCCGTGGTGAAGGGACCAGCAGAAATGGCCCAGAATCACTGGGAAAGACGTCTGGTTCCATAGACTTCCATTAAAGTTAGATGAGTTTTTGTCCTCCCCTGTAAAGTTGCCATTTTGGAGATACCTGTTTTCCATGCAACACTGGACACACATTCAGCAGAGCGTATGAGAGAGACTGAGTGTTATTACGCTGGGTGTAGACATATCGTCCCCGCTGCTGCTGCTGCTGTTGGATTGGCCTGCAGACTCTGCTCCGCCCTCGATGCTGTCATGGAAATTGCTGAACAGCAGCTCATCAAGCGGCCCATCATCTAGAGACACCATCCTGACTCTGAAAGGACAGAGTGTTAGACACAGGAACTTCCCCTCCAAAGAATGAGCCCATTCCTGAGCAGCTTGGCGTTAAATGGTTGATTGTATAGACTCAGATGTTCCATACAGTGGTGGTGTTGGAAACCAGGGTTTTCCATGTCTACAACACACACATAGACACTGTATGAACTATCTAGAACCACCAGTGAACCTACACGACTCATCTGAGTGTGTATGGAATGATGATGATGGAGAATCTGGAAAACCTGGACATACTAAATTTCTCTGGGGGACTATTTGACCTCACAGCGCCCTGCAGCATGTATCCCTCCACCATGAATGGAGTTTAAGGCTGAGATCTTCTCCACACTATCATAAACAGTGTCTCAGACATCAGGCAGCGTATTCAGAACCACCGCTCTTTCTGTGAGGGAACTATTAGAGGGGGACGTCTGGTTACCTTCACCACCACTGTACACAGCTCTGACTGTATCTAGGACAGAGCGCTTCACCGTTTCACACCAAACCCACTCTGACTGAGCTCTGTTTACAGTCTGACTATCTTATTATGCAGGGAGTTTGAAATAATAACTTAGTGATGATGAAACTCTTATGAGCCAGAGGGTCATTCAAAACAGAGGAGCAAGATTGGACTATACAGCAGATCAGATCCCCTACTGATTCATAAACAGCAAACACACTCAGACATGGAGGAGTAAAACTACAGTAGAACAGTCTCCATCCAAACCCCTCCAACCGAAGCAATACACTCCGGTCCCAGTCCCCTCCACAGAACCCTGTATACCATTAGAACCGCACTGAAAGGTCAGAGCGTAGGTCCACGTACCTCTCTCGGATGCCGGCCTCAGATGGTATTGTTCCTCAGTCGTTTAACAGTTCTCTCACCTCATGCCTTATTCCCATGATGCCTCAGCTCGCCTGTAAACAACACCACCAGCAGGTGCGACTGCAGATGATTGGCTGCCGCCTAGAGGCGGAGTCTAGAGCTCAGGAGGGCGCATCCCCAAGGACCAATTAAAAAAAGCCAAAGTGCCGTCTGCCGGGGTGGAGAACCTCAGAATAACCCAAACTCCTCAAAGAGTGCAGCCATGAGAACCTGCACGCCGAGGAGCAGCAGGCTGACGCTGATCCACGACTGAACGCACCAACACGGTCCCCATGAAGACCACTCATAGCGCCTGTGTGGCCTCAGGTACCTCAAACAGTCAGAACTCCTCTCAGCACGTCTACCTTCCCACCTCCCTTCATCCCTCAGTATTAACGGGCTCAGGTAAAGAGGGACTGTGCACTGTACACCATGATGGTGTTATACGGATGGTGTAAAACTGTACACTGTGGTGGTGTAATACGGATGGTGTAGGACTGTACACTGTGATGGTGTAATAGGGATGGTGTAAAACTGTACACTGTGGTGGTGTAATACGGATGGTGTAGGACTGTACACTGTGATGGTAATTGTAAGGGGGGGGAGGTGTAATAGGGGATGGTGTAAAACTACACTGTGATGGTGTAATAGGGATGGTGTAGGACTGTACATTGTGATGGTGTAATAGGGATGGTGTAGGACTGTACATTGTGATGGTGTAATAGGGATGGTGTAGGATTGTACATTGTGATGGTGTAATAGGGATGGTGTAAAACTACACTGTGATGGTGTAATAGGGATGGTGTAGGACTGTACATTGTGATGGTGTAAACTACACTGTGCTGGTGTAGGACTGTATATTGTGATGGTGTAATACGCGAATGGTTGTAAAAAACTACACTGGTGATGGCGTAATAGGGATGGTGTAAAACTACACTGTGACGGTGTAATAGGGATGGTTGTAAAAAACTACACTGTGACGGTTGTAAATAGGGATGGTGCCAGCTGGAGACCAGGACTACCCCAGCTCCACATCTTTAACAGGATCCCGGAACACCTTTAATCCTGCAGGGACAGATTCCCAAACCTCTCTGTACAAATATGGAGCAGCTCCGCTCAGCGGTTCACCCTGAAGAGAGGAGCAGCTCCACCTTTATTAGCACCACCACCCCAACAGGCAGCCTGTAAGTCAGCCATGCTGACTGTGTGATTGTATCCGTGTGTGCAGGTTGAAGCAGATCCTAAACTGAGAAGCTCCATAGTGCGGGATCAACTTTAATCTACTGTGTGTTGGTGTCCCAGATGAGAAGCTAGCAGCTAGCACAGAGAACATTAGCGACTAGCATGCTAACTGAATAGTATGAGGGCTAGCTTATTTACACAGCTCTTTCTGTTTAGTCTATTTCCACATGGTGCTTCTGTGTCATCTTTAGTGAGGTCTGCCCCTGGACACCTCTGCTTCCTGTGAAGGCTCTGGAAGTTTGGTCTGCCTCCAGACACCACCTCCTCACCCCACTTTACAGAGGCAACATAGAGAGCATCCTCAGGGGCTGCATTAGCTCAGGGCAGCCAAAATCAAAAATCATATATAATATATAATATAATAACTACACTCATCAGTAGAACAGCTGAGCTGAAAGATGAGATGGGCTGCAGCGTTCTGGATCAGTTGCAGGGCCTGATGGCCCATAGAGGAAGACCAGCCAGGAGCGAGCTGCAGTAGTCTAGCCTTGAGATGACCGGAGACTGGACCAGCAGCTGGGTTGATGCATCCCTGATATGTATATTAATGCCCGGGCTGTATTAAGCATAAGCTGTTGCCTCCCACAACACACAGGTT
>JAMWET010007221.1:0-71373 GCA_024036415.1 Prochilodus magdalenae
AAAGAGGAGGAGTGATAATAGATAGGTAGGGAGGAGTAGTAGAAGTAGTAGAAGGAGAAGGAGAATGAGGAGTAGCAGAAGGAGAAGGAGATGTAATAGAAGGAGGAGGAAGAATAAGTGGTAGTATATCGGAGGAGGACAGGAATTAATAGAAATGTAGGATTAGTACAGGGAAGAGGAGTAGTAGATGAGGAAGAGAGGTGAATAAATAGACAAAAGGAGGATGGGAGAGTATAGGAGAAAATGGAGGATGTAAAGGAGGAGGAGGAGGAGATGTAATAGAAGGAGGAGGAGAATAAGGAGAAGTAGAAGGAGGAGGAGGAGGAGGAGATGTAATAGAAATAAGAGGAGTAGTAGAATGAGAATGAGGAGGAGGAGGAGGTGTAATAAAAGGAGGAGGAGTAGTAGAAGGAGAATGAGGAGTCGTAGTAGGAGGAAGTAGTGTATGACGGACGGAAGGAGTAGTAGAAGGTGTTGTGTAGGAGGAGGAGAATGGGGGCAGAATGGAGTCGTAGAAGGAGTGTGTTAGGAGTGTCTGTGTCGGTCCGTTCGGAAGGATATGTAATCGAAGGAAGGGAGAATGGAGGATAGTAGAGGTGTATATCAGATAGAGAGGAGGAGTAGTAGCAGGCGTAAGGAGATATGGTAGGAAGAGAATAGAAGGCAGGAGGAAAGGATAGGACGGAGGATTAGAAGTAGAAGGAGGAGATGTAATAGAAGGAGGAGGAGAATGAGGAGTAGTAGAAGGAGGAGAATGAGGAGTAGTAGTAGGAGTAGTAGAAGAAGTGGAAGGAGGAGATGTAATAGAAGGAGGAGGAGGAGAATGAGGAGTAGTAGGAGGAGGAGGAGGTGTAATAGAAGGAGGAGGAGTAGTAGAAGGAGTAGTAGAAGGATCAGGAGAATGAGGAGTAGTAGAAGGAGGAGGAGAATGAGGAGTAGTAGAAGGATGAGGAGAATGAGGAGTAGTAGAAGGAGTAATAGATGGTATGAGGGCGAATGAGAGTATATAGTAGGTGAGGATGATTAGTAGAAATGGAGGAGGCGAATGAGCGTAGTTGTAGTAAAGGAGAGGAGGAGGGGTGTATGGCATGAAGATGTAGGAGAATGAGGAGGAGATGTTAGAGCTGTGCCCTCACTAACACCCAGTGATGTAATAACGGTTTCCCGGATGTTCCCTCCGCAGGAGTCGGACTCGGACCAGGACGCTGATGACGAGGTAACCCTGGAGTCTGTATCTCTGGTAGTGTTGGGGTGGTGTGCGGTGTGCGGTGTGCGGTGTGCGGTTCAGACTCTGACTGTTCCTCTTCCTCCTGTTTCTGTTTCAGAGCAACAAGACGTACGAGAAACGTAAGGACCTTACTCCTCCGGTTCTCCCGCGCCGGGGCCCGTAGGGGAGGGTGGTGCTGGTTCTACTGGGTCCCGGTGTTCTGCTGTGGCTGATCCGCATTTCTCCTCCATCTTTTATGTTGCTCATACCTCCTCCACCCCCGCCGAGCGACGGGTATACACACCCCCACCTGTATACACCACCGTCAGCTCCAGCATGCAGAACTCCTGGTGGTCTTATCCGCCCTAGGGTCGCGTGTCAGAGGAGATGCTGTACACGACTGACCATCAGGACTGTCCACAGCGCCTCCGTGTGGACCGGAGCTTTAATGTGAGGGCTGGAGCTCGCCTCCACGCTCCGCTCCGCACGGGGGGCACGCCTGCCTGGGGTCACCTCGCTGATCCGAGTGGCTTGTGTGCAGTGTTGGGGTTTCACTCCGACCGGCTCCTCGCTCTCAGCCTGCCGTCAGATTACTGACCCGCCGATTCAGAACCTGCTACATTAAACAAGTTATATTTAATGGGGAATTCCTCAAACTACACCCGTCACCAGGAGAACAGCTGCACCCAGAGGGAGGTGTGGGAGTGCGGGTGTGTTGGGAAGGAGGATAAAGGTGACCAGGATCAATAACTGGTGATAAGTTTAGACTGATATGATCAATATTTATTGAGCTACACATACAGAAGTCTGTCTCTCAGTATGGTGTTGGGCCGCCGTGTTCGCTAACCCAACACGCCAGAAACGTCCTCGGTATGGGCTGTAGAGTTTTCCTGATGGTGTCCTGTGATAATCCATACCATGCAGCTTGAACATCCTCACCCAGTTTTCTGCAGATGTGCGGTAAGGGGTGGAGGTGGAGGACACCCCCAGGTCTTCTGGGCCCTCCGTCCATCTCGTGTGCCTGACCCACGGTGCCCCTCCACACACGGGTTCGTTCGTGGGCGTCTCCACCAAGACTAAAGCGGGAACCGCTCGCACTGGTGAAGATGACCCGCTGCCATTCTGAGTCACTCCATGACAGTCTGGTACGACACCACTGCAGTCTTTGGTGACGGTGACGTGGTGTTAAGGACAGTCGTGGTAACGGTCTGTGTGCATGTAGTCCTGCGTGGTGCAGCCGTCTGACCATGGTGCTGCACAAACAGGAGGACTGATGGAGGACACCACCGCTCACTGGAGGTCTGTAGTGGTGGTGTTGGGTCAGTCAGGTACAGAGATAAGACCCGCCCTTGATTACCTCACACGTGAGGTTGAGTGTGAATCATTAGCATGTCCCACCAGGTTTCAGTGCCATGGGTGACTCCTTCTGGGTGCAGCTGTTCTCCTGATGAGGGTGTAGGGTGCGGATGGAGGTTCTTAGAATGGAGGTCTGAAGCTGTAGGTCACATGATTCGGTTCCACCTGATCTGATAAACAGTGACCCCAGACCTTTAACCTACGACCCCACACCTGTGTCCAGCTCGTGTAACACAGTGGGCGTCTACAGATGCCCCACGGCTTCCGGAGGTTCCTCCCCACATTCTGGAATTCCGGATCCAGAGGCGTTTAAACGAGCCCGTGATCCGCTGCCCGCACCGGTGTTCAGTAATGGGTACGGTGTTCTAATGACGGATCAGGACGCCCAACACTGACGCTGCACGTCCCGTGTCCCCCAACACTGCCTGTGTCCTCACTCTGCATGGGAATAACTGGACTTACACATGTTATATGTGTGCCTGTGTGTCCATGGGACTCGTGTCTGTGTGCGGTTCTGTGTTCCGGTTCTCCTGAGTTCTCCTCCATCTGTGGTGCCTTCACTGGACCAGCCACACCATCACTAGAGTGAAAATGCCATAGCGTCCGAACACTAAGGTGGAGCAGAGGTGTGTGTGGTGTCTGTCTAGAGCAGTTTAAGACCAGACTACACCGACGGGACAAACACTAGTGTTGGGTTGGTGTGCGGTTCCTGTGTTGTGTTAAGGCGTTGGGTGCGGATCTGTGTACATTCTGTAAAAATGGACGGACCGGAGCAGTACCGCCGGAGACCTCTGGGGCAGTGTAGCCTGTAGCTCCAGGGTGCTCGGGTTCTCCGGGTCTCCGTCCTCCGTCCGTCCTCATAGACCCCCGTCCATAACGCTGCCTGCTGCATCTCCTCCGTTGTAGTTGTAACCTCCTCCAGCGACGCCGTGTTCGCTGGCAGAAGGCTCTGGACTGCCCTCTAGTGGATGTATTACCTAACGTACAGGCCAACATAAAACAGAGGTACGCTCCTCACCAGGAGATCAGCTGCTCCCAGAAGGAGCCATGACAGTCTGGTACGACACCACTGCAGTGTTTGGTGACGGTGACGTGGTGTTAAGGACAGTCGTGGTAACGGTCTGTGTGCATGTAGTCCTGCGTGGTGCAGCCGTCTGCCGATGGTGCTGCACTAACAGGAGGACTCATGGAGGACACCACTGCTCGCTGGAGGTCTGTAGTGGTGGTGTTGGGTCAGTCAGGTACAGAGATAAGACCCGTCCTTGCCTACCTCACACGTGCGGTCGAGTGTCACACCTACACACCCAAGTTTCACTCCTGTGGGTTGGTTCCTGCCGGGTGCGGCTGTTCTCCTGATGAGTGTATGTAAAGAGTATGAATGAGCCTGTAGAGGAGTCTAGAACCTTCTCCCCTGTCCCCTCCGGTCGAGTTGGCCCAGACGTCCTGGACACACCGTGTTGACCTGGTCGGTTCGTTCCGGCTCAGTGTGAAGGTTCTGGGAATGCTGGGGGTTCTGTGTCTGTCTCTGTTGACATGAGTTCCTCATGTCCAGAACAATCTTGAGATGGTTCCGTGGTTCTGTTCTGAGTTGCTTTGTCCTTTTGATCTTTGGTTTGTATTCAGCTGTCTGTGTGGGTCTCAGCTCGCCCTCCTCTCGCGTGAGAGCGGGTTCTCTAATATAACATGTCTAAGCGAGTTATTTCCCGCTCCTCCTAGCTGCTCCCATGCCAACCCGAATTTCCCGAACTGCATTAGTCCGATCCGGTGTTGTTGTAGTCTGCCGGCTCCCCGCCCTCCAGCCCGTCCTCTCGACTGAAGAGTGATTGTGTTGCTCCTGCCCTGACCAGTTTTCCTTTTGTTCCCTTCATTTCCCTTTTGTTCTTTAAATCTATTTTCCTTTCCACCTGGAAGACGAGGACGAGACAGAGTCCACCGAGCTTTCCATCTTACACACCCACATGGCTCACGACCCGGCCACGCTCGCCAGTCCGGACCTCCTCTCCGATTTGTCTGATCTGAAGCAAGACCTTTTCAGAATGTCCACCCTTCTGACCATGGACCTGTCAGAGCAGTCGCTGGATGGAGATGGAGATGGAGGCGTTCCCGGGGAGGAGGCTGGGGAGCCTTTTCAGATAGTGGGAAAGGTGAAGGAGGACCTGGAGACGGTAGGAGAGATCCTCGTTGGGGCTCGTGATCAACCCAAGAGGAGCGCTCTGAGAACGTCTAGGGGCCGAGTAGCTTTTGTGGAGACGGGAAGTGAGGAGCTGGCTCAAGTTGAGGAACCCATCGTCACGGAGATCAGAATCACCAGAGCCCCTGACTCCAGTTCCCCACCCAGGAGGGATGCCTCTGAAATGGTTTCCCATCTCACCACTGACTTGGAGCACTATCTCCAGGAGATCCCTGTGGGGGCTCATCCGGATCAGGAAGGGAAGGTTGTTGAGGAAACGTTCACAGAGGTGGTGCTACCGCGAGAACGGAGGCGCAATCCTCCGAGGATCAAGAAACCCGCCAGGAGGAAGCTCAGGGACCGAGAGTTTGCAAGTGGGAGCTCAGAAGATGAGCTTGAAAGGATGAGTTCTGAGGAGTCGCTGGACGGAGACGCGGTTCTGATAGATCCGGAGGTCGTGCCTCCTGGACCAGCGCCTGTGTCCCCTAAAGTCGTGGAGACCCCCATAGGCTCCATCAAAGACAGAGTCAAAGCCCTTCAAAAGAAGGTGGAGGAGGAGGGGAAGGAAGAGAGCCTCAAGACACGGGTCCAGCAGGAACCCAAACAAACGACCCCTGTCCAGAGCAGGTCTTACTTGGTCCACAGAGAAATGGACGAATCGTATTCGGTGCTTCCCAAATCCCCCAAATCCCCACGTTCCCAGACTGAGAGGATAGAAGAGACCATGTCCGTGAGGGAGCTGATGAAAGCGTTTCAGACTGGACAGGACCCATCCAAGAGCAAGTCTGGGCTGTTTGAACACAAAGCTCTATCGGATGTAGCTGTCCCTTCCACAGGGACCCCGTCTCAGGATAGGCAGGACAGTGGGACCCTAGAGACTCGGCGTTCCGAGCCAGAGACTCGCTCAGAGAGCAGGACTAGAGATTCACCACATGATGTCCCTGACGCCGTGGTTACGCCAGAAGATCAGAGTTCCGGTCAGAACATGATTCAAGCGGCTGGACACCGAGCTCCTTCAGACGTTTCATCCGGTGACATGGAGGATTCCAGAGCGGAGCGCCGGCACACTCCAGAAGAAACCGTCATTCGGATTGGAGCACCAGATGAGCAGGTCAGGACTTCAGAAATATCAGTCACCTGTGATGGAGAGAGCAGCGCCGGTGCGTGGCACACTGAGGGTGAAGTCAGGAATGATTCTCAGTGGTCCATAAAAGTTGAAGAAGCAACAACAACCCCGGGCGGAGAGGAGGGAGGGGTTAGCATCGACAGGTTGACCTATCAGACCATTAAGCATGAACGGAGAACCTCTGAGGAACCGCAGATTAGCCCAGACCGGAGACCTTCCGAAGACTTCAGCGCTGTCATCAAGGAGGAACTGGAAGACAGTCCAGAGTATCAGCTCTTCAAGCAGGACACAGGCTCGGCCCAACTCAGGCACACCTTCTCCAAAGATGCGAGGGTCCCTCAGGATGGGAAGCATTCGGAGCAAACGGCTGCGGAGTACCGCTCATACAAGCCGAACCCTGTGGTCCGATTCGCCACCGCAGTGGTCCACAGCGCACCCTTCGTCACTAGCGCAGTCCACGAGGACGTTGGAGACATGGATGAAAGTCTGGAGAAGACCAGTGATGACGAAGTTGGAGTTTCACCTGGCACCAGTTTCGGGAGCAGGACACCTCGTACGAGCTTAGGAGAGGAATTTATACAGACCCCACGAGAGGGTCCCGAAGACCCCTTCCTCAGCACTAATGAGACCCCGGAATATACGGAGAAAGAAGACGAAGACAAATACACGGACGTGTCGTCCTTCAAAACTCAGAAACAGCGTGAGGGAGCACGGTTACACGAGACAGAACAAGACGGACATGGGTGGGCAGTGAAAGAGACGTCGCCTACAGAAGTCCAAACAGGTGTGATGGACGGGTGGTCACCTACAGACGTCCAGGAGCAAGTCCAACCAGAGCTTGAAGATACCTGTGTAGCAGACCCAGACGACGAGCAGCCTGGGTATACAGGTGTGATCAAAGAGTCATCACCTACACAAGTCCAGACGGGTACAATCAAATGGTTTTCACCTACAGAGGTCCAAGATCAAGTCCAGACAGAGCTTGAGGAAGACGAGTTTGGAGCCGAGGGTAGAATGAAAGAGCTGTCAATTACGGAATTCCAAGAACAAGTCCGAACTGAGCTTGAAGGATCCTGTTTACATGACACACAGGAAGAAGACCTGTATGGTCATACAGGTATGATGAAAGAGCTGACACCTGCGGATATCCAGGAGCAGGCCCAGACAGAGCTCGAGGAAGATCAGGATGGATTTGAGGGAACAATGAAAGGCTTGTCACGGATGGAATTCCAGGAGCAAGTCCAGACAGGGCTTAAAGGAACTTCCATACAAGACTCAGAGGAAGAAGAGCAGCATGGATATACGGGTATGATGGAAGAGGTGTCCCCTACAGAAGTCCAAGGACAAGAGTTCAGGGGCGTACGTTTCCAGGTTCGTACACAGCTGGAGGAAATACGCTTACCAAACACAGAAGGTGATCTTCAGACGTACGAGACCACAGAGCAAACATGGCCACCGACAGAGATCCAGACACAAGCCCAAACCGAGCTCAGGGAAGACGAGTATGGAGTTAAGGGTACAGCAATAAAGCTGTCTCTTACGGAATTCCAAGATCAAGCCCAAACCGAGCTCAGGGAAGACGAGTATGGAGTTGAGGGTACAGCAGTAAAGCCGTCACTTACGGAATTCCAAGATCAAGTCCAAACTGAGCTCAGGGAAGGCGAGTATGGAGTTGAGGGTACAGCAATAAAGCTGTCTCTTACGGAATTCCAAGATCAAGCTCAAACCGAGCTCAGGGAAAATGAGTATGGAATTGAGAGTACAATGAAAGAGCTGTCTCTTACGGAATTCCAAGATCAAGCCCAAACTGAGCTCAGGGAAGATGAGTATGGAGTTGAGGGTACAGCAATAAAGCTGTCTCTTACGGAATTCCAAGATCAAGCCCAAACTGAGCTCAGGGAAGATGAGTATGGAGTTGAGGGTACCATGAAAGAGCCGTCACTTACGGAATTCCAAGATCAAGCCCAAACCGAGCTCAGGGAAGATGAGTATGGAGTTGAGGGTACAATGAAAGAGCCGTCACTTACGGAATTCCAAGATCAAGCCCAAACCGAGCTCAGGGAAGATGAGTATGGAGTTGAGGGTACCATGAAAGAGCCGTCACTTACGGAATTCCAAGATCAAGCCCAAACTGAGCTCAGGGAAGACGAGTATGGAGTTGAGGGTATGCAAAAAGTGTCAGTTACAGGGGCCCAAACCAGCAAGGAAGCTGTGGAGTATGGAGGGTACAATGAAAAGCCATCACTTACAAGCCAAAGATCAAGCCCAAACCGAGCTCAGGGAAGATGAGTATGGAGTTGAGGGTACAGCGACAAAGCTGTTACTTACGGAATTCCAAGATCAAGCCCAAACTGAGCTCAGGGAAGACGAATATGGAGTTGAGGGTACCATGAAAAAGCCGTCACTTACAGAATTCCAAGATCAAGCCCAAACTGAGCTCAGGGAAGACGAGTATGGAGTTAAGGGGGCAGCAATAAAGCTGTCTCTTACGGAATTCCAAGATCAAGCCCAAACTGAGCTCAGGGAAGACGAGTATGGAGTTGAGGGTACAATGAAAAAGCCGTCACTTACGGAATTCCAAGATCAAGCCCAAACTGAGCTCAGGGAAGATGAGTATGGAGTTGAGGGTACAATGAAAAAGCCGTCACTTACGGAATTCCAAGATCAAGCCCAAACTGAGCTCAGGGAAGACGAGTATGGAGTTGAGGGTACAATGAAAAAGCCGTCACTTACGGAATTCCAAGATCAAACCCAAACCGAGCTCAGGGAAGATGAGTTGAGGGACAATGAGGGTACTTAATGAATTCCCAAGAAAAAACCGAGCTCAAGGTTACTTACGGAATTACCAAGATCACTTACGGAACCCAAGCCCAAACCGAGCTCAGGGAAGATGAGTATGGAGTTGAGGGTACAATGAAAAAGCCGTCGGTTACGGAATTCCAAGATCAAGTCCAAACTGAGCTCAGGGAAGACGAGTATGGAGTTGAGGGTACAATGAAAAAGCCGTCTCTTACGGAATTCCAAGATCAAGCCCAAACCGAGCTCAGGGAAGATGAGTATGGAGCTGAGGGTACTATGAAAAAGCCGTCACTTATGGAATTCCAAGATCAAGCCCAAACTGAGCTCAGGGAAGACGAATATGGAGTTGAGGGTACAATGAAAAAGCCGTCACTTATGGAATTCCAAGATCAAGCCCAAACTGAGCTCAGGGAAGATGAGTATGGAGTTGAGGGTACAGTGAAAGAGCCGTCACTTACGGAATTCCAAGATCAAGCCCAAACCGAGCTCAAGGCAGATGAGTATGGAGTTGAGGGTACAATGAAAGAGCTGTCACTTACGGAATTCCAAGATCAAGCCCAAACCGAGCTCAGGGAAGATGAGTATGGAGTTGAGGGTACAATGAAAGAGCTGTCACTTACGGAATTCCAAGATCAAGCCCAAACCGAGCTCAAGGAAGATGAGTATGGAGTTATGGAGTTGAAAGAGACTGTCACTTACAATTCCAAATCAAGCCCAAACCGAGCTCAAGGAATTAGTATGGAATTCCAATGAAAAGCCGTCACTTAACGAAGCTTAGATCAAGCCAAACCGAGTCAGGGATGACAGTTGAGTTGAGGGTACAATGAAAAAGCCATCACTTACGGAATTCCAAGATCAAGCCCAAACTGAGCTCAGGGAAGACGAGTATGGAGTTGAGGGTACAATGAAAAAGCTGTCACTTACGGAATTCCAAGATCAAGCCCAAACCGAGCTCAAGGAAGATGAGTATGGAGTTGAGGGTACAATGAAAAAGCTGTCACTTACGGAATTCCAAGATCAAGCCCAAACCGAGCTCAGGGAAGATGAGTATGGAGTTGAGGGTACAGCAATAAAGCTGTCTCTTACGGAATTCCAAGATCAAGCCCAAACCGAGCTCAAGGAAGATGAGTATGGAGTTGAGGGTACAATGAAAAAGCTGTCACTTACGGAATTCCAAGATCAAGCCCAAACTGAGCTCAAGGAAGATGAGTATGGAGTTGAGGGTACAATGAAAGAGCTGTCACTTACGGAATTCCAAGATCAAGCCCAAACCGAGCTCAGGGAAGACGAGTATGGAGTTGAGGGTACAGTGACAAAGCTGTTACTTACGGAATTCCAAGATCAAGCCCAAATTGAGCTCAAGGAAGATGAGTATGGAGTTGAGGGTACAATGAAAGAGCTGTCACCTACGGAATTCCAAGATCAAACCCAAACTGAGCTCAGGGAAGATGAGTATGAAGTTGAGGGTACAATGAAAGAGCCGTCACTTACGGAATTCCAAGATCAAGCCCAAACTGAGCTCAGGGAAGACGAGTATGGAGTTGAGGGTGCAATGAAAAAGCCATCACTTACTGAATTCCAAGATCAAGCCCAAACTGAGCTCAGGGAAGATAAATATGGAGTTGAGGGTACAGCGACAAAGCTGTCACTTATGGAATTCCAAGATCAAGCCCAAACCGAGCTCAGGGAAGGCGAGTATGGAGTTGAGGGTACAATGAAAAAGCTGTCACTTACGGAATTCCAAGATCAAACCCAAACCGAGCTCAGGGAACATGAGTATGGAGTTGAGGGTACAACGACAAAGCTGTTACTTACAGAATTCCAAGATCAAGCCCAAACCAAGCTCAAGGAAGATGAGTATGGAGTTGAGGGTACAATGAAAAAGCCGTCACTTACGGAATTCCAAGATCAAGCCCAAACCGAGCTCAGGGAAGACAAGTATGAAGTTGAGGGTACAATGAAAGAGCCGTCACTTACGGAATTCCAAGATCAAGCCCAAACTGAGCTCAAGGAAGATGAGTATGGAGTTGAGGGTACTATGAAAAATCTGTCACTTACGGAATTCCAAGATCAAGTCCAAACTGAGCTTGAAGGATCCTGTTTACAGGACACACAGGAACGCCAGCTTGCGTATACAGGTATGATGAAAAAGCTGTCATCTGCGGACGAGGAATCCTGTTCCGACTCGGAGGAAGAGCAGAGCGCGTACGGAAAGATGATGACAGAGTTGTCACTCAGAGGAATCCAGACAGGTCTGACGGGTCCCGAAGGATCCCAGACGGAACAGGGAATGAGCGTTGAGATCACCAGAGGCAGTTCAGTTGAGCTTTCTGAGGTTGAATCCGAGGAATACCAGAGAACCCCACTTTCCAGACCTGCCTCCTTAGATGCCGTCCAGCCTGGAATGATGAGTGATCCTAGAAGTGCCTATCAAACCGACTCACTGGAGACCACGCCCGTTAGAGAGGGCTGCTCCTCCCATAAGTCTCCTGACTCTATTGAGCCTAGTCCAACCAAAGAGTTCCAGTGTCCAGACTCGCTAGAGGCCAGTCCCACGGAGCAGCGACCCGGAGAGCAGTCAGGGTCTCCGGACTCCCAGTGCCTGTCCGTGTCCTTACAGACATATCAAGCTCCGTCGGAGGACGCTGTGGGAAGCAGCGCTCCAGCGGAGGAGCAGTTCACGCCTGAGGAGGACATGTTCAAAAGGGCTGCAGAAATCAAAGTGTTGGACGAAATGGGAAAAGTTGGTGAGGAGTTGATGGACTCCACCCGTTATACACTGGCTAGGGTGGAGGGGTTCATGACTGATGGTGCAGGTGATGCATCAGACAAAGCAAGGTCCCCAAAGGACCATGATGCACCCTCCTGTCCTGAGACACACAGCTCCCCTGAGCCCTCCACTGCGTATTCCTCCGAGGGAGACGATGAAGACCTGGACTTCACCACGGCCGTAAAGAAGCAGCTGACTCCTGAAGAGGAGATGTTCAAGATGGCCGCAAAAATCCGGGTCTTTGATGAAATAGAAAAGGACGCTAAGACCAGAAGGGTGAAGTTTGACTTCACGTCCACATTACAGGACAGAGGAGCCGAGGCAGAAGACCCGACTCAGGAGGAGTCCAGTCAGGTGCTACCTTCATACCTGGAGTCAGAGCAGCATGAGGACCCAGAGTCGACCAGTCTACCTCAGGAGGTCAGTGGACAAGCCATATCTGATAGCCAAGCCCCAGAGTACGTGGAGGAGGCTGCGGTGGAGGAAGACGAGTCCCCGCTAAAGGCGCTACCTATGCAAATTCACACTGACGGGAAGGAGGCGGGACTTACCGAACCCTCAGATCCGGCCGCTACGGATGGTGAACTGTATGCAACATCAGCAGAAAATGTCCCTGGTGTCCTGGCTCCTGTCCCCGATGGGAAATCTCCAGGTTCACAGCCTCTCGGTGATTATCAGATAACCGATGGAGAACCAAGAGAAGAACCACGAGAAGAACCCAGCCCAGACTCATGTGCACATGAAGAGGCCGATGAAGAAACGTCCCCCACGCCTCTTCGGGGGGATCTCGTTCCCTGGAGCACCGAGCTGGAGGACGACGAGAGCTTTGAGTCTCGGATCGAGGCTGAGGAGAGGAAGGTCTATGCTCTGGTGGCCGATGGTCAGTCTCACGGGACAACCCCAGAGACTACTCCGGGTCGGACCCCCACAGAAGAAGGGACTCCGAACCCGTTCCTATTTCAGGAAGGGAAGCTTTTTGAAATGACCAGAGGGGGCGCCATTGATATGAGCAAGAGGAGTGTGGAGGACGATCAAAGTGCATTTGTGTTTTTCCCCCTAAGAGAAGATCCCGCGGAGCAGGCTTCATCCGAACAGGCGGAGGAACCTGGAACAATATCTAGCACTCATGCAAGCCTGTTAGACCCAACCACAGCAGCTTCACCGGAGGACAGCTCCTACGAGGAGTCTGATATGACCCCTAGGGGTCCCAGCGAGCGCTCAGACGAAGACGTTTATGAGTCTACAGACCCCACAGGTCCGGTGAGCTTCAGGGACGCCGAGCTGGACCCTGTGGAGTCATCCTTAGCAAACATGGACACGGCCACCTCCACGGTTACCCGATCCGTTTACTCGGAGCAGGACCTGGAGTCCTCTGACTCGTCTACAGAGGAGGAGCAGCATTCAGTGATTGAAATTCCCTCGCCTACGCAGGAGACCATCAGGCTGCCGAGTGGGGCTGAGCCGTGTGGCGAGGAGAAGCTTCAGTCTCCGATCTCGCCCAAAGAGCCTGGAGCCGCAGACAGGAAGCCCAAACCAAAGATTCCAGCGAAGGCCGCAAGCTTCGACCAAACGCTCGGGCAGGGTGACTCGACCGAGCAGAGCCGGAGGCCAAAATCTGAGGCAGATATGGGCCCCTCAGAGTGGCTCACGGCTAGCATAGACTGCTCCTCAGCTAAACCAAAGCTTCCACCGTCTAAACTCCCCGTGCCTGTTGGGCAGAGGCTGACTGGTGCAGCCCACCTGGGTGACACCAATCGGCTCCCTGCTGTAGACCCCCAGGAGCCTGAAGATACAGACAAGCTAGAGTCTACAGGTCAGGAGGATCATGCTCAAGCCTCGCTAGACTCAGATGGGGCCAGCAGGCCAGCAGGTAGACCCCCCTCTGTGGGGGAGGATGTGTTTGAGACAAGGCCCAACTGGGAGGATTGTGTGGAGACCCAGATGCAGCGAATCTCAGACAGCAGTAGCCCTGACCGAAGTAAAGGTACATGGCTTGTGGCCCCTTGTTCCCTCCCCTTAGATACTCCCCAGTTCCATGCAAGGCCCCGACGTGTCACCTTTTGTTTTTGACCATGTTGTCTCATCCCGTCTCGTCCTGTCTCGTCCTGTCCCGTCCTGTCTCGTCCTGTCTCGTCCTGTCTCGTCCTGTCACGTCCTGTCCTGTCTCGTCCTGTCTCGTCCTGTCCTGTCCTGTCCTGTCCTGTCTCGTCCTGTCCTGTCCTGTCCTGTCTCGTCCTGTCTCGTCCTGTCTCGTCCTGTCCTGTCTCGTCCCGTCCCGTCCCGTCCCGTCCCGTCCTGTCTCGTCCCGTCCTGTCTCGTCCTGTCTCGTCCTGTCCTGTCTCGTCCTGTCCTGTCTCGTCCTGTCCTGTCCCGTCTCGTCCTGTCCTGTCCTGTCCCGTCTCGTCCTGTCTCGTCCTGTCTCGTCCTGTCCCGTCCCGTCCCGTCCTGTCTCGTCCTGTCCCGTCCCGTCCCGTCCTGTCTGTCTCGTCCTGTCCTGTCTGTCCTGTCTGTCTCGTCCTGTCCTGTCTCGTCCTGTCTCGTCCTGTCTCGTCCTGTCCTGTCTCGTCCTGTCCTGTCTCGTCCTGTCCTGTCTCGTCCTGTCCTGTCTCGTCCTGTCCCGTCCCGTCCCGTCCCGTCCCGTCCCGTCCTGTGATGTCGTACTGTCCCGTGTCGTGGTGTTGTCCGTGTTTCCATCCTGTCTGGTGTTACCTGTGTGCTGTACGTCAGTGTCTGTGTCGTGGTACCTGTGGCCCCGTATGTGTTGAATCTCAAGATTGACTGTCCTGCTTTCTCTGAGGGTCTTCTGTTCCCGTCGATTGATTTGGTTCTGTCCTCTCCTCAGCATGGTCACATGATTTCACTGGTGTGTTCTGACCTCTAGCTGCTCTTCCTCTAGAACCTCTAGAACTGTGTTCTGTGATGTTCTAGACGGTGTCGTTCTAATTTCTGCGTCTCTTAATGAAGCAAACGTTCCGTCACCCCTGTTCACAGTGGACTGGCATGACGACGCTGATCGGAAGGAAGAGACGCTGGCCATTATTGCTGACCTGCTCGGTTTCAGCTGGACAGGTGAGTGCGGCCAGTGTACGTACAGGTGACCAGTCGCTCTGGTACTGGGCGAGGAGCATGTCAGTGGCCAGCGATAGTGTTGGCGATGTGTCCGGTGTGTGTGACGTGGTCCAGCCTTGTCCATGCTGTTGTTGACAGAGTTGGCGAAGGAGCTGGAGTTCAGTGAGGATGAGGTTCAGCAGGTCCGATCGGAAAACCCGAACTCTCTGCAGGAGCAGAGCAACGCCCTCCTACAGCGCTGGACCGAGCGGGAGGGGAAACACGCCACCGGTCAGTCTCCCGCCGTCTCAGCAGGTGGTCACTTACTCAGGGCAGGAGGTCGGACCCTCGACTCATTCTTGTAGTTCATGGGGGTGTAAAGCAGTTGTAGTTTATTGGTACCCATCTCACGATTGTACAAGTGTTCCAGATCGAGTGTTCTAGTGCGAGTGTCCTAGTACGAGTGTCCTAGTACGAGTGTTGTAGTACAGGTGTTCTAGCGTGAGTGTTCTAGCACGAGTGTTCTAGTACGAGTGTTGTAGTACGAGTGTTGTAGTGCTAGTGTTCTAGCGTGAGTGTTCTAGCGTGAGTGTTCTCGTACGAGTGTTCTAGTACGAGTGTTGTAGTGCGAGTGTTGTAGTGCGAGTGTTCTAGTACGAGTGTTCTAGTACGAGTGTTGTAGTGCGAGTGTTCTAGTACGAGTGTTCTAGTACAAGTGTTGTAGTACAAGTGTTGTAGTGCGAGTGTTGTAGTACGAGTGTTCTAGTACGAGTGTTGTAGTACGAGTGTCGTAGTACGAGTGTTGTAGTGCGAGTGTTGTAGTACGAGTGTTGTAGTGCGAGTGTTGTAGTGCAAGTGTTGTAGTACGAGTGTTGTAGTACGAGTGTTGTAGTACGAGTGTTCTAGTACGAGTGTTGTAGTACGAGTGTTGTAGTGCGAGTGTTGTAGTGCGAGTGTTGTAGTACGAGTGTTGTAGTGCGAGTGTTGTAGTGCGAGTGTTCTAGTGCGAGTGTTCTAGTACGAGTGTTCTAGTACGAGTGTTGTAGTGCGAGTGTTGTAGTGCGAGTGTTCTAGTACGAGTGTTGTAGTGCGAGTGTTGTAGTGCGAGTGTTGTAGTGCGAGTGTTGTAGTGCGAGTGTTGTAGTGCGAGTGTTCTAGTACGAGTGTTGTAGTACGAGTGTTGTAGTACGAGTGTTGTAGTGCGAGTGTTGTAGTACGAGTGTTGTAGTACGAGTGTTGTAGTGCGAGTGTTGTAGTGCGAGTGTTGTAGTGCGAGTGTTGTAGTACGAGTGTTGTAGTACGAATGTTGTAGTACGAGTGTTGAAATACAAGTGTAGTACGAGTGTTGTAGTGCGAGTGTTGTAGTGCGAGGGTTCTAGTGCAAGTGTCTCAGTACGAGTGTCCTAGTACGAGTGTCCTAGTGCGAGTGTCCTAGCGCGAGTGTTTAGTACGAGTGTTGTAGTACGCGTGTTGTAGTATGAGTGTCCTAGTACGAGTGTTGCAGTACGAGTGTTGCAGTACGAGTGTTGTAGTGCGAGTGTTGTAGTACGAGTGTTGCAGTACGAGTGTTGTAGTACGGGTGTTGTAGTACGAGTGTTGCAGTACGAGTGTTGCAGTACGAGTGTTGTAGTGCGAGTGTTGTAGTGCGAATGTCCTAGTGCGAGTGTCCTAGTACGAGTGTTGTAGTGCGAGTGTTGTAGTGCGAGTGTCTTAGTGCGAATGTCCTAGTGCGAGTGTCCTAGTGTGAGTGTTCTAGTGTGAGTGTTCTAGTGCGAGTGTTTAGTACAAGTGTTCTAGTGCGAGTGTTCTAGTGCGAGTGTTCTAGTACAAGTGTTCTAGTGCGAGCGTTGTAGTACGAGTGTTGTAGTACGAGTGTTGTAATGCGAGTGTTCTCGTACGAGTGTTCTAGTGAGAGTGTTCTGGTGCGAGTGTTGTAGTACAAGTGTTCTAGCGTGAGTGTTCTAGTGCGAGTGTTCTAGTGCGAGTGTTCTAGTGCGAGTGTTCTAGTGCGAGTGTTGTAGTATGAGTGCTGTAGTATGAGTGTTGTAGTATGAGTGTTGTAGTATGAGTGTTGTTGTGCGAGTGTTCTAGTGCGAGTGTTGTAGTATGAGTGTTGTAGTATGAGTGTTGTAGTATGAGTGTTGTAGTATGAGTGTTGTAGTATGAGTGCTGTAGTATGAGTGTTGTAGTATGAGTGTTCTAGTGCGAGTGTTCTAGTGCGAGTGTTCTAGTGCGAATGTTGTAGTGCGAGTGTTCTAGTACAAGTGTTCTAGTATGAGCGTTCTAGTACGAGCATTGTAGTACGAGTGTTCTAGTGCGAGTGTTGTAGTATGAGTGTTGTAGTATGAGTGTTGTAGTATGAGTGTTGTGCGAGTGTTCTAGTACGAGTGTTGTAGTACGAGTGTCGTAGTACGAGTGTCCTAGTACGGGTGTTCTAGTACGAGTGTTCTAGTGTGAGTGTTCTAGTGCGGGTGTTCTAGTACGAGTGTTCTAGTACGAGTGTTATAGTGTGAGTGTTGTAGTACGAGTGTTGTAGTACGAGTATCCTAGTACGAGTGTTCTAGTGCGAGTGTTGTAGTACGAGTGTCCTAGTTCGAGTGTTGTAGTGCGAGTGTTGTAGTACGAGTGTTCTAGTACGAGTGTTGTAGTACGAGTGTTGTAGTACGAGTGTTGTAGTACGAGTGTTGTAGTACGAGTGTTCTAGTGCGAGTGTTGTAGTACGAGTGTTCTAGTGCGAGTGTTGTAGTACGAGTGTCCTAGTACGAGTGTTGTAGTGCGAGTGTTGTAGTACGAGTGTTGTAGTGCGAGTGTTCTAGTACGAGTGTTGTAGTACGAGTGTTCTAGTGCGAGTGTTGTAGTACGGGTGTTCTAGTACGAGTGTTCTAGTACGAGTGTTCTAGTACGAGTGTTCTAGTACGAGTGTTCTAGTGCGAGTGTCGTAGTACGAGTGTTCTAGTACGAGTGTTGTAGTACGAGTGTTGTAGTATGGGTGTTGTAGTACGAGTGTTGCTGTGTTGTAGTACGAGTGTTACAGTACGGGTGTTGTAGTATGAGTGTTGTAGTACGAGTGTTGTAGTATGGGTGTTGTAGTACGAGTGTTGTAGTACGAGTGTTCTAGTATGAGTGTTGTAGTACCAGTGTTCTAGTACGAGTGTTCTAGTACGAGTGTTTTAGTACGAGTGTTCTAGTACGAGTGTTGTAGTACGAGTGTTCTAGTATGAGTGTTGTAGTACGAGTGTTCTAGTACGAGTGTTGTAGTACGAGTGTTCTAGTATGAGTGTTGTAGTACCAGTGTTCTAGTACGAGTGTTCTAGTACGAGTGTTCTAGTACGAGTGTTGTAGTACGAGTGTTCTAGTACGAGTGTTGTAGTACGAGTGTTCTAGTACAAGTGCTCCACAGCCTGGCCACCGGGGCCGAAGGCCTAGTCGAGTGGACTGCTGTGAACAGGAGAGAGGATTGTGGACTGGAGTGGCGTCCTCATGCCACTCGTGGCTGCCGTCGTTCTCCTGCTTGGTGTCCACAGTTATGATATATACAGTGATATTTGACCTCTTGACCTTTCACTGGCTGTTCTTCTGGCGCCCCCTGGTGGAAAACCCCCATTAATCCAGCCTAGAGTTGAACCCTGTCCCTGTGTGTCTCTCCGGGAGAGCCTGACTAAGTGAAGGGCGTAGTCGGGTCCTAGATCAGGGTCAGGAGGACGGAGGGAGAGCGAGGGAAGTGGGCGGATGGGAGGATGACCTTCAGTGTTGTGGTTTCTACAGAGAGCTGCCTGATAAAGAGACTGACCAAAATTAACCGCATGGACATCGTCCACCTCATCGAGACGCAGATGAACAAGTCTGTCCAGGAGCAGACCTCCAGAACGTACGCCGAGATCGAGAGAACCCTGGACCACAGCGAAGGTGAGGAGCATGCTTTCGTACGGGCTAGACAGTTCGGCTCCCAGTTTGGATTCGCCGGCTCGGAACTAGATCCTAATCTTAACCTGAAGGTCTCATAGCGTACCTGTAGGGTCCCGTACCTGTAGGCCCCGTACCTGTATATCTGTACCTGTAGGCTCTTTACCTGTATATCTGTACCTGTATATCTGTACCTGTATATCTGTACCTGTAGGCCCCGTACCTGTATATCTGTACCTGTATATCTGTACCTGTATGTTCTGTACCTGTAGGTTCTGTACCTGTAGGCTCTTTACCTGTATATCTGTACCTGTAGGCTCTGTACCTGTAGGCTCCGTACCTGTAGGCTCCGTACCTGTATATCTGTAACTGTAGGCTCTGTACCTGTAGGCTCCGTACCTGTAGGCTCCGTACCTGTAGGCCACGTACCTGTAGGTCCCGTACCTGTAGGTCCCGTACCTGTAGGCCCCGTACCTGTAGGTCCCGTACCTGTAGGCCCCGTACCTGTAGGCCCCGTACCTGTAGGCCCCGTACCTGTAGGTCCCGTACCTGTATATCTGTACCTGTAGGCTCTGTACCTGTATTCTCTGTACCTGTAGGTTCTGTACCTGTAGGTCCCATACCTGTAGGCCCCGTACCTGTAGGTCCCGTACCTGTAGGTCCCGTACCTGTAGGCTCTTTACCTGTAGGTCCCGTACCTGTAGGCCCCGTACCTGTAGGCTCTGTACCTGTAGGCTCTGTACCTGTAGGCTCCGTACCTGTAGGTTCTGTACCTGTAGGTCCCGTACCTGTAGGTTCCGTACCTGTATATCTGTACCTGTAGGCTCCGTACCTGTAGGCCCCGTACCTGTAGGTTCTGTACCTGTAGGCTCTGTACCTGTAGGCCCCGTACCTGTAGGTCCCGTACCTGTAGGCCCCGTACCTGTAGGTTCTGTACCTGTAGGTTCTTTACCTGTAGGCTCCGTACCTGTATATCTGTACCTGTAGGTTCCGTACCTGTAGGCTCTGTACCTGTAGGCTCTGTACCTGTAGGTCCCGTACCTGTAGGCCCCCGTACCTGTAGGCTCTGTACCTGTAGGCTCCGTACCTGTAGGTCCCGTACCTGTAGGTCCCGTACCTGTATGTTCTGTACCTGTAGGTCCCGTACCTGTAGGCCCCGTACCTGTAGGTCCCGTACCTGTAGGCTCTGTACCTGTAGGCTCTGTACCTGTAGACTCTGTAGCTGTAGGCTCCGTACCTGTAGGCTCTGTAGCTGTAGGTTCTGTACCTGTTGGCTCTGTACCTGTAGGCTCTGTACCTGTAGGTCCCGTACCTGTAGGTTCTGTACCTGTAGGTTTTGTACCTGTAGGTTCTGTACCTGTAGACTCTGTACCTGTAGGCTCTGTACCTGTAGACTCCGTACCTGTAGGCTCTGTACCTGTTGGCTCTGTACCTGTAGGCTCTGTACCTGTAGGTCCCGTACCTGTAGGTCCCGTACCTGTAGACTCTGTAGCTGTAGGCTCTGTACCTGTAGGTTCTGTACCTGTAGGTCCCGTACCTGTAGGTTCTGTACCTGTAGGTTCTGTACCTGTAGGCTCTGTACCTGTAGGCTCTGTACCTGTAGGCTCTGTACCTGTAGGCTCTGTAGCTGTAGGCTCTGTACCTGTAGGTTCTGTACCTGTAGGCTCTGTACCTGTAGGCTCTGTACCTGTAGACTCTGTACCTGTATATCTGTACCTGTAGGTTCTGTACCTGTAGGCTCTGTACCTGTAGGCTCTGTACCTGTATATCTGTACCTGTAGGTTCTGTACCTGTAGGTTCTGTACCTGTAGGCCCCGTACCTGTAGGTCCCGTACCTGTAGGTTCTGTACCTGTAGGTTCTGTACCTGTAGGCTCTGTACCTGTAGACTCTGTACCTGTAGGCTCTGTACCTGTAGACTCTGTACCTGTAGGTTCTGTACCTGTAGACTCTGTACCTGTAGGCTCTGTACCTGTAGGTCCCGTACCTGTAGGTTTTGTACCTGTAGGTTCTGTACCTGAAGGCTCTGTACCTGTAGGTCCCGTACCTGTAGGCTCTGTACCTGTAGGTTCCGTACCTGTAGGTCCCGTACCTGTAGACTCTGTACCTGTAGACTCTGTACCTGTAGGCTCTGTACCTGTAGGTCCCGTACCTGTAGGCTCTGTACCTGTAGGTTCTGTACCTGTAGGCTCTGTACCTGTAGGCTCTGTACCTGTAGGTCCCGTACCTGTATATCTGTACCTGTAGGCTCTGTACCTGTAGGTCCCGTACCTGTAGGCTCTGTACCTGTAGGCTCTGTACCTGTAGGTTCTGTACCTGTAGGTTCTGTACCTGTAGGCTCTGTACCTGTAGGCTCTGTACCTGTAGGCTCTGTACCTGTAGGTTCCGTACCTGTAGGTTCTGTACCTGTATATCTGTACCTGTAGGTTCTGAACCTGTAGGCTCTGTACCTGTAGGCTCTGTACCTGTAGGTCCCGTACCTGTAGGCTCTGTACCTGTAGGTTCTGTACCTGTAGGTTCTGTAGCTGTATGTCCCGTACCTGTAGGTTCTGTTCCTGTAGACTCTGTAGCTTTAGGCTCTGTACCTGTAGGTCCCGTACCTGTAGGCTCCGTACCTGTAGGTTCTGTACCTGTAGGCTCCGTACCTGTAGGCTCTGTACCTGTAGGTCCTGTACCTGTAGGCTCTGTACCTGTAGGCTCTGTACCTGTAGGCTCCGTACCTGTAGGTTCTGTACCTGTAGGCTCCGTACCTGTAGGCTCTGTACCTGTAGGTTCCGTACCTGTAGGCTCTGTACCTGTAGGTTCTGTAGCTGTAGGCTCTGTACCTGTAGGCTCTGTACCTGTAGGTTCTGTACCTGTAGGCTCTGTACCTGTAGGCTCTGTACCTGTAGGCTCTGTACCTGTAGGCTCTGTATTTGTAGCCTCTGTACCTGTAGGTCCCGTACCTGTAGGTCCCGTACCTGTAGGCCCCGTACCTGTAGGTTCTGTACCTGTAGGCTCTGTACCTGTAGGCTCTGTACCTGTAGGTCCCGTACCTGTAGGCTCTGTACCTGTAGGTTCTGTACCTGTAGGTTCTGTACCTGTAGGCTCTGTACCTGTAGGCTCTGTACCTGTAGGTCCCGTACCTGTAGGCTCTGTACCTGTAGGCTCTGTACCTGTAGGTTCTGTACCTGTATATCTGTACCTGTAGGCTCTGTACCTGTAGGTTCTGTACCTGTAGGTCCCGTACCTGTAGGCTCTGTACCTGTATATCTGTAGGCTCTGTTCTGTACTGTATCCCTGTAGGCTCTGTTCTGTAGCTGTAGGCTCTGTACCTGTAGGCTCTGTACCTGTAGGTTCAGTACCTGTAGGCTCTGTACCTGTAGGCTCTGTACCTGTAGGTCCCGTACCTGTAGGCTCTGTACCTGTAGGCTCTGTACCTGTAGGCTCTGTACCTGTAGGTCCCGTACCTGTAGGTCCCGTACCTGTAGGTCCCGTACCTGTAGGTTCTGTACCTGTAGGCTCTGTACCTGTAGGCTCTGTACCTGTAGGTCCCGTACCTGTAGGTTCTGTACCTGTAGGCTCTGTACCTGTAGGTTCTGTACCTGTATATCTGTACCTGTAGGCTCTGTACCTGTAGGCTCTGTACCTGTAGGTCCCGTACCTGTAGGCTCTGTACCTGTAGGCTCTGTACCTGTAGGCTCTGTACCTGTAGGTCCCGTACCTGTAGGCTCTGTACCTGTAGGCTCTGTACCTGTAGGTTCTGTACCTGTATATCTGTACCTGTAGGCTCTGTACCTGTAGGTCCCGTACCTGTAGGCTCCGTACCTGTAGGCTCTGTACCTGTAGGTTCTGTACCTGTAGGCTCTGTACCTGTAGGTTCTGTACCTGTAGGCTCTGTACCTGTAGGTTCTGCACTTGTAGGTCCCGTACCTGTAGGTTCTGGTGAGGTTCCTTAATGAGTGTTTATGGTTTGTGCAGCGCTGTCGTCGGTACAGGAAGACGTGGACAGTCCTCGGCTGGTCAGGAGGGTGGACGTTTCCTCTCAGAGACACCCGCCCGCCGTGTCCGAGGAGGACCTATCCGTGGCCTCCCTGCTGGACATCCCGTCCTGGGCGGAGACGATGGGCCACCCACACTCGGAGAGCATCCACGGAGACATGCTGGAGGAACTGGACATCACTCAGTGAGAATCCCGATACACACTGTTTCCTAACAGCCGGACGTCCGCACACTCCTCATCAGAGGAGCAGCTGCACCCACACCCACCGTTACCACGACTGTCCCTAACACCACGTCACCGTCACCAAACACTGCAGTGGTGTCGTACCAGACTGGCAGCGGGTCATCTTCAGTGACGAGTCCCGCTTTAGCGAATCCGTGTGTGGAGGCACCGTGGTCAGGGCCCAGATGAACTGGGTGTGGCTGGGTTTGCCTGGGTGCGGCTGGGTGCGGCTGGGTGCGGCTGTTACTCTGATGACGGTGTATTATGTAGACAGTGCAGCACCAGAGCTAACAGTGCAGAGGACGAGGCGGTGCTGAAGGAACCGTATCGCAGGTCCATGATACTGATTTGTGGTAAACTGCGGGTGACCCTACCCTGCCGGTGCCGGTGCTGGTGCTGGTTACGCTGTTGTTCTGATTCTGGTTCTGGTTCTGATTAACAGGGATGGTTTCACTAATGCGTGGGCAGCTCAGGAGGCCAGGGCGGAGTCTACAGGAAAAGCTGAGAACGACGAACAAGTAAGTAGCTCCTTCATCACGAGCGGAACCGACCGAGGTTCCCCGAGACTGGGACAGGAACGTCTCAGGGTTCTCAGGTTCTGTCTCACAAGCGTCGCCCTATTCAGAGGAAGTTGGCCTTCAGCTCTGTTTGAATGTCCATGGGCACCCTGTGTTGGGCTTCTACCGCACCCCCTCTGGTAGTGTGTCACTTTCCACTTCCATCGTCTTCCATGTCTCATTTGGTGTTCTCTCTGTCCCGCTGTCTTCTCCCTCCTCCCATCCCATTCCACTCGCCCTCCAGCTCTCCCCCACACCTCAGGAGGGAACCCAAACTCCTTTAGACCATGTGGACGTCTGTCTCTCCTCATCAGTGGGTTCCTTAAACGAGCATTTGGAGCGCCGCCGACCACCCGCCGGGCGCAACCAGAACTTCTTCGATTTCAGCCAAGTGTCCATCGCCAGCTTTTCAAAAGAGCTTTCGGCGCAGGAGCCCTCGAACGACGGTGCGCATGCTCCTCGGGGTGAGGAACCTGAACGCCTGGAGGACTCTCCTCTGGAGGATCTGTCTCCTGTGTGTGAGAAAAGTGACATCGAGGGGAATGAAAAGTCCCTGTCAGAGCTCGCACAGTCGCCCCTCTCCGAGTCTGCCGAACCGTCAGCCGTTCTGGAATCCACCAGCCATAACAGGCCCTCCGGAGAGCCGGATCCAGAGGACGAGCAGGGATCTGGGCGGGACCGTGTTTCCCCACTGCCAGTTCACGAGCCGAACGAAGGTTCTCCAGTGGATCGGCTGCCTTCAACACCTCCAGATCCGCAGGACCAGGGGGGCTCACAGGCAACCCCAGATCTCGTTAAGACCCCCTTAGAGTCGGATTACGTCTTTGTTGACCCTGACCAGATCCCCGATGACCCAGTGCGCGTTACCGTGGAACATGGAGGCTCGTCAGGTGCGGTTGCTTTCCCAGACCATATCCCAGTATCCCAGACCGCTCAGCCCGCTGACCGGGACATCGGGAATCCGCAGGAATCTAGTTCTGTCCCAGGTGATTCAGAATTCCAAGACAAATATCCGGCGAAGTCAAGGGCGCCTCCTATGGACTCTCCGGAGCTCATGCATCCGTCAGAGGAGCTGGGTGGTGACCACGCTGCTGACGTTCTCTCTGCACCGAAACCCCTTCACGTCCAAGTGGCCTCCAGCGGTTACACCGATGACGGGGCGGTGTGGTGCGAAGACCCCCATGTTCTGAGGGAGACCACCCTTCCACGAGATGGTTCACCATTCTCTGTCTCGGATCTTTCTCCACAAACACCAGAAACTGTCAGGACCCCTCAGCACTTTGAGTTTGGGGAGGTACGTCCAGAACCAGACGCCACAGAACCTCACTTTGTTAAGGATGCTGAAGCGGCCAGGGTCCCTGCCAAGCCCGCAGGAGACCCACAGCGACCCGCGTCCGAGTCCAGTCAGTCCGAGTCTGATAATTCAGCGAAGGCTTCTTTGGTTCGTAGTTTCTCCGAGACTCAGCAGACAGGCACCTTCAGCACCGATCAGACACCAGCTTCCGCAGAGCCTCCATCAGAACCTGCTGGGTCAAGTTCTGGAGCGACACATTCGGTCCTACAGGCCGTGACTAGCGAATCTCACTCTGAAGTTGATCCTGAAACCATGGAGGTTCTAGATAACCCGGCAGAGAGTCCTTCAGTCAGGGAATCTCTCAAAGCCTCAGCGGGAATGCCTCGTGTTCTCCCGGGAGTTCTCCAGAGGCCTGAAGACTCTGATTCCGAGACCTTCTTTGAATGTAGACAGGCCGTCTCGGACTACTCGGAACCGGAGCAGGACCCTGGTGCTGACGTACCCAGCTCTTGTTTTGGTGGACCAGAACCGCAGTTTAAAACCCAGGGGTGGTCTGCGTCCAGCCGCCTGCTCCGGCCGTTTCGGGGACCCCTCCAGTCGTCAGGGAGCGAGGATTATGAGGATGCGCCAAACGTCCAGGAGGCCCTAGCCAGACCTCAGGAGGAGGAGTCGGAGCATGTGGGACAGACCATGTCTCCACCTTTCAGAGGCTCTCCTCAGGAGCTCCCTCCTCCAGGGGGGGCTGTGGAGGAGGAGGAGGAGGAGGAGGTTTGGAGGGTAAGAGTTCAGAGCATGACCCTTCCTCACCCCGACCTGCTTAACCCTCCTCCTGCTCCAGAATGACCCGCGAGTCTGATTAACCCCAGTGGAGCTCCGCAGGTTCGGCCGCAGCTTCAGGAACACCTGAGTGGTCACCTGGCCGCTCGGTCGCCCGTAACCGGATTCGGCTTGATCGCCTGGTGCTGCTGCATGTTCACACTCTGAATCAATCAGAGAAAGATCAGTGTGAGGATGGTGCTAAGGACGGCTGATTGGTGGTTCTTGCATTGATCTTTTGAGAATTGATTATTAATATTATTATTATTATTATTATTATTATTATTAATATTATTATTTTATTATTTTATTATTTTATTATTTGTATCGCTGCATGGACGTCCCGTAGCACACGTGCATGTCATCAGGTTGAATCCCTCCCGGTTCTTCAGTCATGTCCTCCAGCAGTAGGTTCTACTAACAGTGTTCTTAGAAGGTGCACCTGTTCTCCGTCTCCCGTTCGTGGACACACGTGTTCACTTTGATCTCTGATGGTTGTTATGCGTGGTCAGGATGTAGAGGCGGAGTTATCTGACAGCTCTGATGAGGATGTGCTGAGCACCAGGGTGGTCCGGAGGAGAGTGATCATTCAGGTACAGCATTTGAAGACTTCCTGAGCACCACTAGTTTGGAGTGTCTAACCACTGATTTGGGAATGCCCCGGGTCTGGGAATGTGCCGGGTCTGGGAATGTCCCGGGTCTGGGAATGTCCTGGGTTTGGGAATGTCCCGGGTCTGGGAATGTGCCGGGTCTGGGAATATCCCAGATCTGGGAATGTCCTGGGTCTAGGAATATCCCAGATCTGGGAATGTCCTGGGTCTGGGAATGTCCCGAGTCTGGGAATATCCCGGATCTGGGAATGTCCCGGGTTTGTGAATGTCCCGGGTTTGTGAATGTCCCGGGTTTGTGAATGTCCCGGTTTTGGGAATGTCCCGGGTTTGTGAATGTCCCGGGTTTGGGAATGTCCCGGGTTTGGGAATGTCCCGGGTTTGTGAATGTCCCGGTTTTGGGAATGTCCCGGGTTTGGGAATGTCCCGGTTTTGGGAATGTCCCGGGTTTGTGAATGTCCCGGTTTTGGGAATGTCCCGGGTTTGGGAATGTCCCGGGTTTGGGAATGTCCCGGGTTTGGGAATGTCCTGACTGAAGTAACCTCCTCTTTTTCCCGTTTCCGTTTTGAAAGATGCTAACTTGACCTGCTGCTCTGCGGTTGCTGTGCTGGGTGACCTTTTCGCTGATCCGAGGTCACGCTGCCTGTTTGGGAAGGCCGGACTCAGATCACGGGAAACGGGATCCTTTACTGATCCTCTCGTTTGTCCTCGCCCTGCCCTGCAGACTCCCTGCGACTGCTCCCCGAGTGGGAATCTGTTCTACAGGTCTCCTATTAACTTCTGCTCTCTGTTTGGAAACAGGGGGGTGGAGTCCCGGATCTCCCTCCGCTGCCTGTCACCGAGGAGCAGTACACAGACGAACAGGGCAACCTGGTGATTAAGAAGGTATGTTACCTGTGCAGGGGGATCAGGTGGCATCTCTGTTACCTGTGCAGAGGGACCAGGTGGTGTCTTTATATTACCTGTGCAGGGGGAGTCCAAGGGGTCATCAAATTTTATAGACCTGTGCAGAAGGGGATCAGGTGGTGTCTGTGTATATTACCTGTGCAGGGGGATCAGGGTGGTGTCTTTATTAGTTTACCTGTGCAGGGATGACCAGGTTGTCTTTACTGTTTACCTGTGCAGGGGGATCAGGTGGTGTCTTTTATATTACCTGTGCAGGGGGGATCAGGTGTGTCTTTATATTACCTGGTGCAGGGGGATCAGGTGGAGTGTCTTTATATTACCTGTGTCAGGGGAATCAGGTGTGTCCTTTTATATTTATTACCTGTGTGCGGGGGAGTCAGGTGGTGTCTCTGTGTAACCTGTGCAGGGGGATCATGTGTGTCTGCTAGTCAGTATAATTAAGGCTGTGCAGGGGAGGTCAGGCTGGTGTCTTTATATTACCTGTGCAGATAAGTGGGAATCGAGGTGGTGTCTTTATATTACCTGTATGCTAGGGGGATCAGGTGGTGTCTATTATGTATTACCTGTGGCTGGGGAATCAGGTGGTGTCACTTATAATTCGATGAAGATTGATACCAAAAACTGTGTTCTTTATATTTCCTGTGGCAGGGGGATCAGGTGGTGTCTTTATATTACCTGTGCAGCACAGTGTGGGGATCAGGGTAGTGTGGTGGTGTCTTTATATATTACCTGTGCATTTGGGCTGCATCCAGGGTGTTCTTTATATTATCAGGTGTGTTGTCTTTATATTACCTGAATGTGGGGAATCAGGTGGGGTCTTTATATTCCTGTCCTGTGCAGGGTGACTCATTAGGTGTCAGGGTAGGACAATTGGTGTCTTTATAGTTACCTTGGGGTAATGTGCATTTCCCTGGGGGTACCAGATGACTGGTGGTGTCTTTATATTACCTGTGCAGGGGGATCAGGTGGTGTCTTTATATTACCTGTGCAGGGGGATCAGGTGGTGTCTTTATATTACCTGTGCAGGGGGATCAGGTGGTGTCTTTATATTACCTGTGCAGGGGGATCAGGTGGTGTCTTTATATTACCTGTGCAGGGGGATCAGGTGGTGTCTTTATATTACCTGTGCAGGGGGATCAGGTGGGTTCTTTATATACCTGTGCAGGGGATCAGGTGTGTCTTTAAATATTATTGCTGAGGGGTACCAGGTGGTGCTTTATATTCCTGTGCTCAGGGTGGTGGTTGTCTTTATATTACCTGTGCAGGGGGATCAGGTGGGTCTTTATATTACCTTGCTGGGGGATCAGGTGGTGGTCTTATTACCTGTGCTGGGGGATCAGGTGGTGTCTTTATATTACCTGTGCAGGGGGATCAGGTGGTGTCTTTATATTACCTGTGCAGGGGGATCAGGTGGTGTCTTTATATTACCTGTGCAGGGTGACCAGGTGGTGTCTTTATATTACCTGTGCAGGGGGATCAGGTGGTGTCTTTATATTACCTGTGCAGGGGGATCAGGTGGTGTCTTTATATTACCTGTGCAGGGGGATCAGGTGGTGTCTTTATATTACCTGTGCACCTGATCGGTGGTGTCTTTATATTCTGGTGCTGTGGATCAGGTGGTGTCTTTATATTACCTGTGCAGGGGGATCAGGTGGTGTCTTTATATTACCTGTGCAGGGGGATCAGGTGGTGTTGCTCTTATATTACCTGTGCAGAGGGGAGCTCAGGGTGGTGGTCCATTTATATTACCCTGTACTGGGAAGATCACTCCTACTCTTTATTATTACCTGTGCTGGTCAGGTCGGTGTCTTTAATATTACCTTGTGCAGTCGGGATCACACGGCTGCAAACCTTATTATTACCTGTGCAGGGGGATCAGGTGGTGTCTTTATATTACCTGTGCAGGGGGATCAGGTGGTGTCTTTATATTACCTGTGCAGGGGGATCAGGTGACATGAAGGTTCTGCTTTATATTACTGCTGTGCCGGGGGATCAGGTGGTGTCTACTTTATGATGGTTACCCTGTCTGCTGGGGGAGTGACAGATGTGAGTCTTTATAGCGACCTGTGCAGGGAGGATATCAGGTGGTGTCTTTATATTACCTGTGCAGGTGGATCACTAGATGGTGTCATTTATATTACCTAGTGCAGTAGGGGATCAGGTGTGTGCTTGCTATTACCTGCCCACTGCAGGGGACTTCAGGTGTGTCTTCATATTACTGTGCAGGTGACACAGGTAGCTTCAGACCTAATATTACATCTGTGCAGGGGGATCAGATGCTGTTCTTTACCAGTTACCTCCTGCAGGGCCATCAGAAACTTGGGTGTCATCAGACCTCCTGGCATCATCAGGTGCTGTCAATTATTATTACCATGTGCAGGGGACCAGTTTGGTGTCATTTGATATTACACTGTGGCAGTGTGGGATCAGGTGAGTCCCCTTTATATTACCTGTGCCGACCTCCTCCAATTCGTACTTAAGTGTGCCTTTATATTACACTGGTGCAGGGTGACCAGGTGGTGTCTTTATATTACCTGTGCAGGTGAGCCGTGGTGTCTTTATATTACCTGTGGCTTGGGGATCAGGTGTGTCTTTATCAGACCTGTGCAGGGGTGATCAGGTGGTGTCCTTTATATTATCTGCTTTAGCGTCTCCCTGATCAGTTGGTGTCTTTAGACCTACCTTGCAGCAGGTGATATCAGGATGGACCTCCTTTATATTAGACCTGCTGCGGGGAATCAAGTATGCTGTCTTCGTATATATTACCTGTAGCAGGGGGATCGAGGTGCGGTCTTTATATTACACTGGTGCAGGGCGATCAGGTGCTACATCTTACATATTACCTCCAGCAGGGGGATCAGGTGCTTCTCCTTTACCTTCGCACGTTACCCTCAGCATTAGGATCACCCTGACTGTTTTTATATTGACCTGACTCCCACAGGGGGCTTTAGGTCCGCGTCTTTTGATTACCTGTGAAGGTTCTAGCCAGGAGGGTGATCAGACGTATGCTTGACTCTTAGGATTGGGGTGGAGAGTAGAGAGAGAATCAAGGTGGAGTGATCATCCTGCGGGTCCTCCACTTTTGGCAGTATGAATAGATCTCAGGACTCCTCCTTCAGTGTTGGTGAAGCAGAACTGTGGTGATCCAGCGAAGGACCTCCTCAGACAGATGTGAGTGGTCCACCGTCAGTCACACGTTCTGACTGCACCTCCCCACCTTAACACCGCTCAGCTCCTGTCAGGTGAGGTCCACACTGACTCTCCAGGAGGAGAGGGGTCTGTCTGACCCATTAAACCTGCAGTGGTTCTAGAATGGCATGAAAGGTTCTCCTCGGCTCCTCCTGCTGTATAGGAGATCTTGGTGGTTCTACAGTTCCGGACTGGTTCTCCGTTCTGTGCAGGTGACGTTCTGTGAGCGAAATTCCGCGACTGTGGAGGAGAACGGTGGGAGCCGAGAGGTTACTCAGACAGTGCAGTCGACTGCATGAGTCAGAAGGGCCTCCCGAGTCGGAGAAAACACCATGTAGACCCTCACCTCAGGCCACCTCGCCTGACCCACTAGTCCCATGGAGGACTTCATCTATCCATGTGAAGTCATCCACACCACACTGTAGCTTCAGTACACTCCTCCACCATCAGAATCCTTCAACATCAGAACTTCCTCCATTCCATACAGCACCTCCTCCACCATCAAGACCTCCTCCCCAATCAGACCTCCTCCACCCCCAGACCTCCTCACCATCAGACCTCTCCCAATTAATCATTAGCATCGGACCCACCCAGAAACCTCCTCCACCATCAGACCTCCTCAGACTCCTCCATCATTAGCATCCTCCCCCTGACTCCTCCACCATCAGACCTCCTCCCCATTTTATCATTACCTCCTCCACCATCAGACCTCCTCCCCTATTATCATTAGCATCCCCCAGACCTCCTCCACCATCAGAACTCCTCCACCATCAGACCTCCTCCACCATCAGACCTCCTCCCCAATTATCATTAGCATCCCCCAGACCTCCTCCATCATCAGAACTCCTCCACCATCAGACCTCCTCCCCTATTATCATTAGCATCCCCCAGACCTCCTCCATCATCAGAACTCCTCCACCATCAGACCTCCTCCACTATCAGCATTAGCATCTCCCTGACCTCCTCCACCATCAGACCTCCTCCCCAATTATCATTAGCATCCCCCAGACCTCCTCCATCATCAGAACTCCTCCACCATCAGACCTTCTCCATCATCAGACCTCCTCCACCATCAGACCTCCTCCACCATCAGACCTCCTCCACCATCAGACCTCCTCCACCATCAGACCTCCTCCCCAATTATCATTAGCATCCCCCAGACCTCCTCCACCATCAGACCTCCTCCCCAATTATCATTAGCATCCCCCAGACCTCCTCCACCATCAACATTAGCATCTCCCTGACCTCCTCCACCATCAGACCTCCTCCACTATTAGCATTAGGATCCCCAGACCTCCTCCATCATCAGACCTCCTCTACCATCAGACCTCCTCCACCATCAGCATTAGCGTCTCCCTGACCTCCTCCACCATTAGACCTCCTCCAGTGTTAGCATTAGCATCCCCCTGACCTCCTCCACCATCAGACCTCCATCATCAGCATTAGCATCCCCAGACCTCCTCCACCATCAGACCTCCTCCACCATCAGACCTCCTCCACCCTCAGCATTAGCATTCCCCAGACCTACTCCACATCAGACATCCTCCACCATCAGCATTAGCATCTCCCTGACCTCCTCCACCCTCAGACCTCCACCATCAGCATTAGCATCACCCTGACCTCCTCCACTATCAGACCTCCTCCACTTTTGGCTTTAGCATTAGCGTCTTTTAGACCTCCTCCACCATCAGACCTCCTCCACTATTAGCATTAGCATCCCCCAGACCTCCTCCAACATCAGACCTCCTCCACCATCAGACCTCCTCCACTTTTGGCATTAGCATTAGCATCTCTTAGACCTTCTCCAACATCAGACCTCCTCCACTATTAGCATTAGCATCCCCCTGACCTCCTCCACCATCAGACCTTCTCCACCCTCAGTATTAGCATCTCCTTGACCTCCTCCACCATCAGACCTCCTCCATCACCAGCGTTACCATCCCCCTGACCTCCTCCATCATCAGATCTCCTCCACCACCAGCATTAGTATCCCTCTTACCTCTTCCACTATCCGACCTCCTTCACCATCAGCATCTCCCAGACCTCCTCCACCATCAGAATTACCACCTCACTGACCTCCTCCACCATCTGACCTCCTCCACCATCAGAATTATCATCCTCCTGACCTCCTGCACCATTAGACGTCCCCTGACCTCCTCCACCATTAGCATTAGGATCCCCTTGGCCTCCTCCACCATCAGAATTATCATCCCCCTGACCTCCTCCACCATCAGACCTCCTCTATCCTTTAGCATTAGCATCCCTTCAACCTCCTCCACCACCACACCTTATCCACCATTAGCATTAGGATCCCCTTGGCCTCCTCCACCATCAGAATTATCATCCCCCTGACCTCCTCCACCATCAGACCTCCTCCACCATCAGCATCCCCCAGACCTCCTCCACCATCAGCATTACCATACCCCTGACCTCCTCCTCCATCAGATCTCCTCCACCATCAGCATTAACATCCCCCTGACCTCCTCCACCATCAGATCTCCTCCACCACCAGCATCAGCATCCCCCAGACCTCCTCCACCAGCAGCATTAACATCCCCCTGACCTCCTCCACCATCAGATCTCCTCCACCACCAGCATTAGCATCCCCCTGACCTCCCTCACTGTAACCACAGTTAGCATTACCCTTTCCTCCCTGGACGTTCCAGTGGTGGTCCTAGTGTTGGGGCTCCAGGTGTGTGGAGGTGTGAGTACTGTGTGACGCTGTCTGTCCAGCGTCCTGTCTGCAGGGGCTGATGGGTAATGTAGTTTTTGCGGTTCTCCAGGCTCTGCAGTATTTAGGGGGGTTTGAGAAGATCCGGGTTCCTGCGGGTGTAGAGCAGGAGGTGAAGCAGCGTGATGGATCCATCATCAGGAGGTGTGGAAGCTGGCTAAGTAAAGCGGTGTTGTCGGGCTGTGTGGGTGTGTTGGGTGCCGAGTACCGTATGTGCCCGCGTGTCTGATGGCAGATTTGATGTCTGAATGACTGCCTGGGACGGGTATAATCTCGAACGCACGAGTTTCGAACGACACAATAAACATGTCTACGTGGTGGGGAGTCGTTCCATGGAGGACCACGAAACCTGAACATGTTCTTACCGGGCTCGTGGGTCGGGGTATGGATGCCAAACACTTTCCATATCCCTCACCTCCTCCCTCGTTCCTCCTCCCTCCTCTCCTCTCTCTTCTCCCTTCCTCGCCTCCCCTCCCTCCCTCCCTCTCTCCCTCCCTCCCTCTCTCCCTCCCTCCCTCTCTCTCTCTCTCTCTCCCTCTCTCTCTCTCTCTCTCTCTTCTCCTCTCCCTCCCTCTCTCTCCTCCCTCCCCCTCTCCTTCCCTCTCTCCCTCTTTTCTCTCTCTATCCTCTCCCTCCCTCGTCTCTCTAACTCCTCTCTCTCCTCTCCCTCACACCCCTTCTCGTCCTACCTTCATCCCTCCCTCCTTCCCTTCCTCTCTCCCTCCCTCTCTCCCTCTCCGTCCCTCTCTCTCCCTCCCTCCCTCTCTCTCCCTCTCTTTCTCTCTCTCCATCCCCCCCTCCATCCCTCCTCCTCCCTCCTTATCCTTCCCTCCCTTTCTCTCCCCCACCTTCTCTCTCCCTCCCTCTCTCCCTCCCTCCCTCCCTCCCTCTCCTTCCCTCTCTCTCTCTCTCCCTCTCTCTCTCTCTCCCTCCCTCCCTCTCTCTCTCTCTCTCTCTCCCTCCCTCCCTCTCTCTACCTTCATCCCTCCCTCCTTCCCTTCCTCTCTCCCTCCCTCTCTCCCTCTCCTTCCCTCTCTCTCCCTCCCTCCCTCTCTCTCCCTCTCTTTCTCTCTCTCCATCCCCCCCTCCATCCCTCCTCCTCCCTCCTTATCCTTCCCTCCCTTTCTCTCCCCCTCCTTCTCTCTCCCTCCCTTTCTCTGCCTCCATCCCTCCCTCTCCCTCCGTCCCTCCCTCTCTCTCCCTCCTTCTTCCTCTCTCTCCCTGCCTCCATCCCTCCCCCTGTACCCATCTCACTCATTCTCATTTCTCTCTCCTGTCTCTCTCTTACCCATCTCTCTCTCTCCTTCTTCTTCTCTCTCTCTCTCTCTTCCTCTCCCCGTCTCTCTCGCTCCTGTCTCTCTCTTACCCATCTCTCACTGTCTCTCTCTCCTCCCTCTCTCCCTCCCTCTCTCTCCTATCTCTCTCTCCCTCTCTCTCTCTCTCTCTCTCTCCTCCCTCTCTCCCTCTCCCTCTCCCTCTCTCTCAGGGCGAGGATGAGGAGTACTGAGTTCTAGAAGCGCGTTACGGTGCCTGAAGGGCCCGATCGAGGAGGAAGGAGATAGGCGGTGCGTGTGTTGTTGTTGACACACCTGGCCACACCCTGTCACCATTTTCATCCCGTCACCACAATGACCTCCGGCATCACGTCCGCCACATCGTCCAGCACTACTGCGGCCGGGCGGAGGAGGAGGAGGAAGAGGAGGAGTAACAGCCTGGTCTCTTCTCCTCTTCCTCAGTCTTTCCTCCTTTGGCTCCGCCCCTTATTTCCCTATGCATCGCGCTCCAGCAATCCCACAGTGCACCTCACTCCTGCCACGCCCAGTCTTCCTGTCCGTCGAGCTGTGGGCGGGTCCTGTCGCCATGGTTTCATCCTGTCTATCTTGTGGAGTTTGTTTATTTACACGTTTCCGTGACCAAAGAGAGTTTACCTTCATCTCCGAGATCAAAGACGCTTTGATGTTCCAGGACGATCGTTTATTCGTGAATCTGAACTTCATATCATAATCGCTACATCAGCCCAACGGCAGGTCCACCGACCCACCTGAGCGCTCCCTAGCTCACCTGTTCAGTCATTCAGTGTGGAGAGGGTGGAGCTAAACCACTGTAGGCTGTATGGGTGGAGCTGAACCACTGTAGGCTGTATGGGTGGAGCTGAACCACTGTAGGCTGTATGGGTGGAGCTGAACCACTGTAGGCTGTATGGGTGGAGCTAAACCACTGTAGGCTGTATGGATGGGGCTAAACTGCCGTAGGCTAAATGAGTGGAGGTAAACTGCTAAAGGCTGAGTGGGTGGGGCTATAGAGTGCTGAGTGGGTGGAGCTATAGAGTGCTGAGTGGGTGGGGCTATAGAGTGCTGAGTGGGTGGGGCTATAGAGTGCTGAGTGGGTGGAGCTATAGAGTGCTGAGTGGGTGGGGCTATAGAGTGCTGAGTGGGTGGAGCTATAGAGTGCTGAGTGGGTGGAGCTATAGAGTGCTGAGTGGGTGGGGCTATAGAGTGCTGAGTGGGTGGGGCTATAGAGTGCTGAGTGGGTGGAGCTATAGAGTGCTGAGTGGGTGGGGCTATAGAGTGCTGAGTGGGTGGGGCTATAGAGTGCTGAGTGGGTGGGGCTATAGAGTGCTGAGTGGGTGGGTCACGTCCCTCTGACTGTGTTTATGCGGAGTCTGAGGAAGCTGGGTGGACCTGCCCTTCCCGCGCTGATGAGGTCTGTGTTCCGCCGGCGGTTCTGCGGTTCTGCTGTTCTGCGGTTCTGCGGTTCTGCTGTCCTGCTGTCCTGCTGTTCTGCGGTTCTGCGGTTCTGCGGTTCTGCTGTCCTGCGGTTCTGCTGTTCTGCGGTTCTGCTGTTCTGTATATAAACGTGAGTGTAGTGATCATTAACCGTGTGGAGGATATTAGCAGGCATGCTTCAGCTATCACTAATAACAGTATTCACTCATATCTCACTGTCTGTCTCTCTCTCTCTCTCTCTCTCTCTGTCTCTGTCTCTGTCTCCCTCTCTCCCTCTCTCTCTCTCTCTCTCTCTCTCTCTCTCTCTCTCTCTGTCTCCCTCTCTCCCTCTCTCTCTCTCTCTCTCTCTCTCTCTCTCTCTCTGTCTCTCTGCTCTCGCTCTCTGTCTCTCCCTCTCCTCTCTCCCCTTTCTGCTCTGTCTCTGCGACACGCATCTACTCGACCCTCTCTCATAGTCTCTACATTCCCTGTTGCTGTCCACTCGTGATCTATGCTCATGCGTCTCTCTCTCAAGACCTCCTCTCTCATCTGGAGTGCTCTGTATCTTCTGTTTTTTCTGTCCTCTTTCTCTCTCTCTCTCTCTCTCTCTCTATCATTTCTGGGAGTGGATTAATTATTAATTAATGATCTTTAATGATTAATGATCTCATGATCCCGAATGTAGCAGATCTGCTCTGAAGGCAAACAGAGAGATGATTAGTTCTCTGATCCAGCCAATCAGTGACCTGCTGTTCCTTTCAGACACACGTTTATTAATCCTTCACCATCAAAACCGATTATTTATTTATTTATTTATTTATTTATTTATTTGATTGTTTGTTTGTTTGTTTGTTTATTGATGTTTCAGTATGTATTTTTTAAAAAGAGGATCAGAGATGATGTGCAGGGAGTGAATGAAAAGTATGACTGAGTGACTGAATGAATGAGTGACTGAATGAGTGACTGTATAATTGTGAGTGAATGAATGACTGAATGTGTGAATGAGTGATTGAACGATTTAGTGAATGGGTGACTGAATGAATGACTATAAATGAGTAAATAACTGCATGAATGACTTAGTTACTGAATGAATGAATGAATGAGAATTAGTGAGTGAAAGTGACTATGAATGAGTGAGTGAATGAGTGTATGAATAAGTAAATGAAGGAGTGAATGAACAAGTGACTGAATGAGTGAATGAAGGGGTGAGTGAATGAGTGACTATGAAAGAGTGAATGAAAGTTATTGAATGATCGTATGAATGAGTGAATGAAGGAGTGAGTGAATGAGTGAATATGAATGAGTGATTTGAATTAATGAATGATCGTATGAACGAGTGACTATGGATGAGTGAGTGAATGAGTGACTGTATGAATGAGTGCGTGAATGAAGGAGTGAGTGACTATGAATGAGTGAATGAAGGAGTGAGTGAATGAGTGACTGAATGAGTGACTGTATAATTGTGAGTGAATGAATGACTGAATGTGTGAATGAGTGAATGAGTGATTTAGTGAATGGGTGACTGAATGAATGACTATAAATGAGTAAATAACTGCATGAATGACTTAGTTACTGAATGAATGTATGAATGAATGAGTGAATGAATGGGCGACTATGAATGAGTGAATGAGAATGAGTGAGTGAATGTATGAATGAGTGAATGAGAATGAGTGAATGAGTGACTGAATCAGTAAATGAATGAGTGATTGAATGAATGAATGATCGTATGAAGGACTGACTGAATGAGTGCGTGAATGAGAATGAGTGACTGTATGAATGAGTGAATGAATGAAAGTTAGTGAATGAGTGACTATGAATCAGTGAGAGTGACTATGAATGAGTGAATGAATGAAGGAGTGAGTGAATGAGTGACTGAGTGAATGAGTGTGAGTGACTATGAATGATCGTATGAATGAGTGTGAATGAGTGACTATGAATGAGTGACTATGAATGAGTGTGAATGAGTGACTATGAATGAGTGAATGAATGAAGGAGTGAGTGACTATAATTGAGTGACTATGAATGAGTGACTATGAATGAGTGTGAATGAGTGACTATGAATGAGAGTGAATGAGTGACTATGAATGAGTGAATAAATGGAGTGAGTGAATGAGTGACTGAGTGAGTGAATGAATGAATGAATGAATGAATGAAGGAGTGAATGAGTGAGTGAGTGACTGTATGAACGAGTGAATGAGTGAGTGACTGTATGAACGAGTGAGTGAGTGACTGTATGAATGAGTGAGTGAGTGACTGTATGAACGAGTGAGTGAGTGACTGTATGAATGAGTGAGTGAGTGACTGTATGAACGAGTGAGTGAATGAACGAGTGAGTGAATGAAGGAGTGAGTATATGAAGGCTGACGGCTGCTGCTGCTCCTCACTGTGATGCTCCAGGTTGTGTTGATGATCCACGTCCCGTCTGCAGAACCATTAATAACAGTGATATTAATATTGATGAGGTTCTATACGGTACTACAGTATATCTATAACCGCATGTGTTAGTTTATTAATATACAGGTATTTAAACACCAAACACTGCTGTGTGTGTGTGCGGGTGTGTGCGGCTGATAGATAATAAAGGTGTAAAGTGTTCATCTTCCCCCGGCGTCAGCGCTGCTTCTTCCTCCCTGCGCCGCGCCGGTGCTCACGGTGTTCAGCTCGGCAGCGCCCCCTTTAGCTGCAGTGTGTTCATGTCTGGAACCTGGCCGACCCTGAACAGTAACGCTGGTGCCGTCACGCGGCGCTCCGGTGAAGACGGTTCCGCTGTCCTCTGAATCTGCACCAGCTAGGCTCTTCTGAGGAGGATAAGGGAATGATGGCTCCACTCACTCAGCGGAACCTGTGGAACCGAGTCGGAGACCTGGGGTGACCCCAGGGTTTGGTTCTTGGGCCGCTCCTACACACCAGGGAGCAGTGAGCACGGTTCCGCGGAGCAGACCTGGAGAGCCCTTCCCGCGCCTTTATGTCTAGTGGGAATGTTTGAAGTTCTGCGACACAGTAGTAGCTGTAATGACATCATTATGACATCATGTCTGAGTGGTGTGCTGACGTGTAGTAGGCTCCGGGGGGCGCTGTGCTGGTGGGGCAGTAATCTCAAGGTCGGTGTGCTGGGTTCGGTTTGTTACTGATGGACACGGAGCACAGCACCCAGTTCAGAACCTTTTATGTAGTGTTATCTAGAACAGGCTAAGAAGCTAACAGGGTCCTGTGCTAGGTTCCGTGGCTGCATGTAAACCTTTACCTGGGTGGAGAAGGTGTGGAGCGGCTCGGAGGTCCATGTCTGTGAATAGGCAGCACTGCTAGCTTGGCGCTAACAGAACCTGGTAAGGCGCTAGCTGGAATGCAATGAATCAGAGACGAGCCGAGTGAGTGAGTTCACTATACCACGTCTTTATTATCAGCTTCATATATATATCTATATATATGTTGAACCGCTAGTGTCGCCATGGCAACAAATGATATATCACAGCCCCTATCTGCAGTGTGTCCCCCCCAAAATAACCACAATAATATTAATCATTAATATTAATAACAGACAGATGGACCGCGCGTAGCATAGTCTGGTAGTGATGAGGTTTCATCCCTCTCGGAAGACCGTTGCCTTCTGACATCACTATGACATCATACTCGGTTTGAGGGGTGCGCTGGCGGGCGGCAGCCACCGGGGGCAGTGTGCTTACAGTCTGCACTGGGCAGATTTAACGTCTGAAGACTTCAGCACAGATTAAGGTACTAACATGGTTCCTTCACACCTGGGAACAGCTGGTAGCACCTTAACACTCACCCAGGAACTGATATAACCTGAACACTCATCCAGGAACTGATATAACCTGAACACTCATCCAGGAACGGCAGGCAGAACCTGAACACTCCTCCAGGAAAAACTGACAGAACCTTAGCACAACCTGAAACAGCTGATAGAACCTTATCTGGGAACAGCTGGTAAATGTAACACACCTAGGAATAGCTGACCTTACACATTCTGGAACACCAGATAGAACCTTCACCTTGGAATGTATAACTCAGTAATGTCAAAGCACAGGGCTGATTAACACTAGAGAACATGTTCTGTTGGGTCTACAGTAATTAGGTTCCGAATAGCTGTATGTCTGAATATATCAACACGAATGAAGATACTGAAGATATATGGTTCCCCAGAGTCCTTTACATCCAGGGACAGTTGATAGAACCTTAACATACATCCAAGAACAGCTGATAGGATCACATGCAGGACCAGCTGCTAAACACACAATCTCAACACACATTCTGGAACCTCTGGTAGAACCTTCACATCGGAATGTGTAGTTTTGATAGCTGATTAATGTTCGAGTACAGAACGTGTTCTGTTTGTTCTAAAGGGAGTAAGGTTTGTACGTCTGAAACAGCTGACAGAACCCTAACGCACACGCTGGAATCCCTGCTAGAACCTTCACACTGGAATGTGTAGCTGTAGTAATACAAGGCAGAACATGGCCTGTTATTCAGATTCCTGGGCTGCCACACCCACAACCTCCTCATTAATTATTAATAATAATAATAATTATATAAACATTACATGTGCACTAATAATCACCTCCCACATCACCCCACATCTGATCACTAACACCTCCCGCATCATCACCCCACATCTGATCACTAACACCTCCCGCATCATCACCCCACATCTGATCACTAATAACCTCCCGCATCATCACCCCACATCTGATCACTAACACCTCCCGCATCATCACCCCACATCTGATCACTAACACCTCCCGCATCATCACCCCACATCTGATCACTAACACCTCCCACATCATCATCCCACATCTGATCACTAACACCTCCCGCATCATCACCCCACATCTGATCACTAACAATCACCTCCCGCATCATCACCCCACATCTGATCACTAACAATCACCTCCCGCATCATCACCCCACATCTGATCACTAACACCTCCCGCATCATCACCCCACATCTGATCACTAACACCTCCCGCATCATCACCCCACATCTGATCACTAACACCTCCCGCATCATCACCCCACATCTGATCACTAACAATCACCTCCCGCATCATCACCCCACATCTGATCACTAACACCTCCCGCATCATCACCTCACATCTGATCACTAACAATCACCTCCCTCATCATCACCCCACATCTGATCACTAACAATCACCTCCCTCATCATCACCCCACATCTGATCACTAATAATCACCTCCCGCATCATCACCCCACATCTGATCACTAACAATCACCTCCTGCATCATCACCCCACATCTGATCACTATCACCTCCCACATCATCACCTCACATCTGATCACTAACACCTCCCGCATCATCACCTCACATCTGATCACTAACACCTCCCGCATCATCACCCCACATCTGATCACTAACAATCACCTCCCGCATCATCACCCCACATCTGATCACTAACACCTCCCGCATCATCACCCCACATCTGATCACTAACAATCACCTCCCGCATCATCACCCCACATCTGATCACTAACACCTCCCGCATCATCACCCCACATCTGATCACTAACAATCACCTCCCGCATCATCACCCCACATCTGATCACTAACACCTCCCGCATCATCACCCCACATCTGATCACTAACACCTCCCGCATCATCACCCCACATCTGATCACTAACACCTCCCGCATCATCACCCCACATCTGATCACTAACACCTCCCGCATCATCACCCCACATCTGATCACTAACACCTCCCGCATCATCACCCCACATCTGATCACTAACACCTCCCGCATCATCACCCCACATCTGATCACTAACAATCACCTCCCGCATCATCACCCCACATCTGATCACTAACACCTCCCGCATCATCACCCCACATCTGATCACTAACACCTCCCGCATCATCACCCCACATCTGATCACTAACACCTCCCGCATCATCACCTCACATCTGATCACTAACACCTCCCGCATCATCACCCCACATCTGATCACTAATAATCACCTCCCGCATCATCACCCCACATCTGATCACTAACACCTCCCGCATCATCACCCCACATCTGATCACTAATAATCACCTCCCGCATCATCACCCCACATCTGATCACTAACACGCACCTCCCGCTTCATCACCCAACATCTGATCACTAACACCTCCCGCATCATCACCCCACATCTGATCACTAACACCTCCCGCATCATCACCCCACATCTGATCACTAACACCTCCCGCATCATCACCCCACATCTGATCACTAATAATCACCTCCCGCATCATCACCCCACATCTGATCACTAACACCTCCCGCATCATCACCCCACATCTGATCACTAACACCTCCCGCATCATCACCCCACATCTGATCACTAGCAATCACCTCCCGCATCATCACCCCACATCTGATCACTAACAATCACCTCCCATCATCACCCCACATCTGATCACTAACACCTCCCGCATCATCACCCCACATCTGATCACTAACACCTCCCGCATCATCACCCCACATCTGATCACTAACACCTCCTGCATCATCACCCCACATCTGATCACTAACACCTCCCGCATCATCACCCCACATCTGATCACTAATAACCACCTCCCGCATCATCACCCCACATCTGATCACTAACACCTCCCGCATCATCACCCCACATCTGATCACTAACAACCACCTTCCGCATCATCACCCCACATCTGATCACTAACAATCACCTCCTGCATCATCACCCCACATCTGATCACTAACACCTCCCGCATCATCACCCCACATCTGATCACTAACACCTCCCGAATCATCACCCCACATCTGATCACTAACACCTCCCGCATCATCACCCCACATCTGATCACTAACACCTCCCGCATCATCACCCCACATCTGATCACTAATAACCACCTCCCGCATCATCACCCCACATCTGATCACTAATAACCTGAGGTTTCTACATTAAACGGAGGTGTTTAGTAATGTACCTGTAGTGTTTGTATAATTATGAATTATTCATGTGGCCAGGTTACTGATGAATTCGGTAATGATGTTAAACGAGTTAATTATGAATATGTAAATATGTAAATCACTAAAGTATTTAACTCCAGATGGAGGTGTTGAGAGAAGAGGAGATCACATCACATGAAGAGGAGGAGCTGGACCTCCGTAGACACTCCTCCATGCATGGCCGGCTGCTGGATATGCTACATTCTCCTCCTATATATTTATATATGTTCATATTTATACAGCCTGGTCCCCACTACGCAGGCTTTACCAGCTCTGCTCAAAGCTAAACTCAAAGTATGTGGACTGTAACGAGCACCACAATGTTCACATCACCATGACAACAGCAAGCTTAGTATTAACACCCTTATCTTCCAAATGATCATATTTTACACCCCACACACTCACACCCGATGCACACCCCACACACAACCTACACACATACCTCACACCCACCACACACACACACACGACACACAACTAACATACCCCATGCACAGCCACACACACCCATCTCAGACACACACATACAGTTCAGACTTGGGGGCGGGGCAGGGGCGGGGCAGGGCAGTGTACGGGCGGGGCTATCTTTAAATATCTATACATTGAAAATGCATACCAAAACAGCTTATGAAAACAACTAACACAAAATAAACATTAAAAATTCACTTCCTTCAGCAAGATAACGTCCATGTGTCCGACTGACCCGCTGGTGGGACAGGGGCGGGGCTTGGGCAGGTGGGTCAGGGGTCAAACATCAAGCTTTAACACACTCTTCTTCAGTTGGAACCCATTTCATTAACTAGAAAACAAACAAACACAAACATCAGTCAGGACCTGTGATCAGACCCGGGACGTCAGGGGGAACATCAATCAGGACCTGTGATCAGACCCGGGACGTCAGGGGGAACATCAATCAGGACCTGTGATCAGACCCGGGACGTCAAGGGGAACATCAGTCAGGACCTGTGATCAGACCCGGGACGTCAGGGGGAACATCAGTCAGGACCTGTGATCAGACCCGGAACGTCAGGGGAACATCAATCAGGACATGTGATCAGACCCGGGACGTCAGGGGAAACATCAATCAGGACCTGTGATTAGACCTGGGACGTCAGGACCTGTGATCAGACCTGGGACGTCAGGGGGAACATCAGTCAGGACATGTGATCAGACCCGGGATGTCGGGAACATCAATCAGGACCTGTGATCAGACCCGGGACGTCAGGGGGAACATCAGTCAGGACCTGTGATCAGACCCGGGACGTCAGGGGAACATCAATCAGGACCTGTGATCAGACCCGGGACGTCAGGGGAACATCAATCAGGACCTGTGATCAGACCCGGGACGTCAGGGGGAACATCAATCAGGACCTGTGATCAGACCCAGGACGTCAAGGGGAACATCAGTCAGGACCTGTGATCAGACCCAGGACATCAATGGGAACATCAGTCAGGACCTGTGATCAGACCCGGGACGTCAAGGGGAACATCAGTCAGGACATGTGATCAGACCCGGGACGTCAAGGGGAACATCAGTCAGGACCTGTGATCAGACCCGGGACGTCAAGGGGAACATCAGTCAGGACCTGTGATCAGACCCGGGACGTCAGGGGGAACATCAGTCAGGACCTGTGATCAGACCCGGGACGTCAGGGGGAACATCAGTCAGGACCTGTGATCAGACCCGGGACGTCAGGGGGAACATCAGTCAGGACCTGTGATCAGACCCTGGACGTCAGGGGGAACATCAGTCAGGACCTGTGATCAGACCCGGCACGTCAAGGGGAACATCAGTCAGGACCTGTGATCAGACCCGGGACGTCAAGGGGAACATCAGTCAGGACATGTGATCAGACCCGGGACGTCAGGGGGAAAATCAGTCAGGACCTGTGATCAGACCCGGAACGTCAAGTGGAACATCAGTCAGGACATGTGATCAGACTCTGGTGGTCAGAAGGAGCATCAGTCAGGACATGTGATCAGACCCAGGATGTCGGGGAACATCAGTCAAGGGGAATAGCAGTCAGGACTTGTGATCAGTCCCGGGATGTCAGAGGGAACATCAGTCAGGACCTGTGATCAGACCCGGGACGTCAGGGGAACATCAGTCAGGACCTGTGATCAGACCCGGGACGTCAGGGGGAACATCAATCAGGACTTGTGATCAGACCCGGGACGTCAAGGGGAACATCAGTCAGGACCTGTGATCAGACCCGGGACATCAAGGGGAACATCAGTCAGGACCTGTGTTCAGACCCGGGATGTCAGGGGGAACATCAGTCAGGACCTGTGATCAGACCCGGGACGTCAGGGGGAACATCAGTCAGGACCTGTGATCAGACCCGGGACGTCAAGGGGAACATCAGTCAGGACCTGTGATCAGACCCGGAACGTCAAGGGGAACATCAGTCGGAACATGTGATCAGATTTTGGTAGTCAGAAGGAGCATCAGTCAGGACATGTGATCAGACCCAGGATGTCGGGGAACATCAGTCAGGACCTGTGATTAGACCCGGGACGTCAGGGAACAACAGTCAGGACCTGTGATCAGACCCGGGACGTCAGGGGGAACATCAATCAGGACCTGTGATTAGACCTGGGACGTCAGGGGGAACATCAGTCAGGACATGTGATCAGACCCGGGATGTCAGGGGAACATCAATCAGGACCTGTGATCAGACCCGGGATGTCAGGGGGAACATCAGTCGGGACATGTGATCAGACTCTGGTGGTCAGAAGGAGCATCAATCAGGACCTGTGATCAGACCCGGGATGTCAGAGGGAACATCAATCATGACCTGTGATCAGACCTGGGATGTCAAGAGGAACATCAGTCAGGACCTGTGATCAGACCCGGGATGTTAGGAGGAACATCAGCTCCCCTACACAGTAATCAGACCCGGGATATCAGCACTTGATCAGACTCGGGACATCAGGAGGAACATCCAGGGGAGTCTCTCTGGAGGACAGCGTCTGGGGACTGCATGTGATTGATTATTGATCAGTAGTGCTCTTACTTGATGGGCACGCTGGGGGCACCGGAGCGGTGGAAGTGGATGTTCTGCCATTTCCCGTCACGGCGATGCCACACGCGGGTCTCCTCGGACTGCATGGTGCGCGGCCGGCCACTGGCGTCCATGTACTGTGTCAAGCGGATGTAGGCGATGCAGGCGGCGTCCTCTCCGATCAGGTGGACGTGGGGGTTCAGCAGGATGGTGTGGACGGGTTTGCTCCCCTTAGACAGACCTGACCACACAAAACACAACCCACCAGCAGATACGCGTCACTGCCTGCACTCGCGCCTGTGAAACTCGCGCCTGTGAAACTCGCGCCTGTGAAACTCGCGCCTGTGACAGGGCTGTGTCGCCCCACTCTGGTCAAAATCGGAACAACTGAACGCACACGGAACAGGGAACCAGGTGTGGTCAGCTGGTCTCGGATCCCGCAGCTCCACTAGTCCTCCGTATGAGACTACCTCATTATGGCGCTCCTGTGTACCTTTGTGTTCATGTCATTTGATCTCTTGATAATACAAACATGCTCCGTGCTCCTCACGGTGTCCCCCAGGGGCCCGTACTGGGACCCCTTCTCGTCTCCTGTCCAGACGTAATATGAGGCATTACAAGCCACTGACCTCTTTATATCTGCACCTTGTCTCAAGCTGCCCAGAACCTAGCACACTCTGCTAGCTGGCTAATAACGCTAGCCGTACATGCCGTGGTTTAGCCTGCCGTGTTGCTGCTGGTCTGGATTGACCTCTCTGGATTAACTTTAGCTGGTGTCACCGAGCTCTTTCAACCATCTCCATATTAGCCGCTAGGATAGCTAGCTCGGATTAGCTCCCCCGGGCACGTGAGGACCAGCTCTAGCCATGATGGTTCCTAAAGGTTGTGATAACAGGGACTGTAGGAGACGATGATGACTGATCTGGACAACATATAAAACACAGTCTACTAGCAAACAATGTACTAGATACCGTTCTCAAAGTAGAACCTGTGGAAATCATGGCCTTCCACCAGGTTCCCCAGAGCTTCAGGCTCGAAGGACGTCAGGCCGGGGTCACATATTTTACTGTCAAACAAACAAACAAAACAGGTTATTTCTTCATCTGAAAGGACAAGAACATTATCTAGAACACAAAACATCTAGAACACGTGCTGTCATCTGTTATTATCAAGAACTGTTCATTTCTGAATGCTGTATGTTTAATAAACCCAGCTACAATTACAGACAGTATATACAGCATACCACAGTAACCACACCCACCCTACTGACTCGCCTGACTCTACTGACCCTAGTGACCCTATTGATTCTACTGACCTTACTGACTCTACTGAAACTACTGATTCTACTGACCCTACTGATTCTACTGACCCTACTGATTCTACTGACCCTACTGACTCTCCTGACACTACTGACTCTACTGACCCTACTGATTCTACTGACTCTACTGACCCTACTGATTCTACTGACCTAACTGACCCTACTGATTCTACTGACCCTAGACTCTACTGACCTAACTGACCCTACTGATTCTACTGACCCTACCGACTCTACTGACCCTACTGATCCTACTGACACTACTGACCCTACTGACTCTACTGAAACTGATTCTACTGACCCTACTGACCTAACTGACCCTACTGATTCTACTGACTCTACTGACCTAACTGACCCTACTGATTCTACTGACCCTACTGACTCTACTGACACTACTGACTCTACTGATTCTACTGAAGCTACTGACTCTACTGACCCTACTGATTCTACTGACCCTACTGACTCTCCTGCTCTCCTGACACTACTGACTCTACTGACCCTACTGATTCTACTGACACTACTGACCATACTGACACTACTGACACTACTCCTGACACTACTAACTGACCCTACTGATTCTACTGACTCTACCAACTCTACTGACCCTGCTGATTCTACTGACACTACTGACCCTACCGACTCTACTGACCCTACTGACCCTACTGATTCTACTGACACTACTGACACTACTGACCTACCTGACCCTACTGATTCTACTGACCCTACTGACTCTACTGACCCTACTGACTCTACTGACACTACTGACACTACTCCTGACACTACTAACTGACCCTACTGATTCTACTGACTCTACCAACTCTACTGACCCTGCTGATTCTACTGACACTACTGACCCTACCGACTCTACTGACCCTACTGACCCTACTGATTCTACTGACACTACTGACACTACTGACCTACCTGACCCTACTGATTCTACTGACCCTACTGACTCTACTGACCCTACTGACTCTACTGACACTACTGACACTACTCCTGACACTACTAACTGACCCTACTGATTCTACTGACCCTACCAACTCTACTGACCCTACTGATTCTACTGACACTACTGACCCTACTGACTCTACTGACCCTACTGATTCTACTGACCCTACTGACCCTACTGACTCTACTGATTCTACTGACACTACTGACTCTACTGACACTACTGACCCTACTGACTCTACTGACCTAACTGACAGCTAACAGAACATCCTGCTTCTAAGGCAGAAACATGGCAGTCAGTGGCAGGAGGCACTGCACGATTTGTCCCTGTCACTGGGGGGAGCCAGAGAGCCGACTCCTCAGCAGGCAGCCAGCACCAGCTGTGTGAGCTCTGCTAATGAGGTCTGCTGAGTCGGCTGTGCTGCACGCTTGGGTCTCTCGCTGGAGGCTAATCACCAGGACTCCGGAGAGCCCTGGAACCGGGCCTGGGCTCGTCTGACCCGCACAGTGAGTGTTCATGAGGGGTTTGTTTGTGCTCATGTTTGGAGTCAGGAGCTGGCAGCGTCAGCATTGCTAGCTAGCGGTTAGCTGCTGTAGCTGAGAAGAATGATGAAGGCCCTTCTGGGTGTCTGCTGGCTACTGAGGTTAGCTCCACATGGTGTACTGTAGCCTGTCTCAGGGTGGAGGTGCAGATCTGCTACACCTCTGGTCCTTGTTCAGGTCTATAAAGTGTGATGTGACAATGTGTTGGGAAGTGTGTTCCACAGTGTTCAACAGGGTTCCCCTCTCTGATCAACTAGAACAATACACAGACACTACTAACCTGAACCCAGACTCAGTAATCTGATTACCTGTGTTCATTACTGTAATCAGACTGTGCTGCAGTAGTTACACTAGTGATACTCGGTCTCTCTCTCCTTTTCTTCCTCTAATGACCTGATCTGGTTTGAAGATCTGGTCTGTGTTCTGGTTATCTGATCTGATCTGGTTTGATTATTTTTTCTGTGTTCTGATGATCTGATCTGGTTTGACACCTGGTCTGATCTGGTTTGAGGATCTGGTCTGATTTGGGCTGTGTTCTGATGATCTGATCTGGTATGATAATCTGGTATGATGATCTGATCTGGTTTGATAACCTGGTCTGTGTTTGGATGATCTGATCTGGTATGATAATCTGGTATGATGATCTTTTCTGTGTTCTGATGATCTGATCTGATTTGATAACCTGGTCTGATCTGGTTTGAGGATCTGGTCTGATCTGCTCTGTGTTCTCATGATCCGATCTGATTTGTTAACTTGGTCTGATCTGGTTTGAGGATCTGCTCTGTGTTCTGATGATCCAATCTGGTATGATGATCTTTTTTGTGTTCTGATGATCTAATCTGGTTTGATGATCTGGTCTGATCTGCTCTGTGTTCTGATGATCTGATCTGATTTGATAACCTGGTCTGATCTGGTTTGAGGATCTGGTCTGATCTGCTCTGTGTTCTGATGATCTGATCTGATTTGATAACCTGAGGATCTGGTCTGATCTGCTCTGTGTTCTGATGATCTGGTCTTATCTGCTCTGTGTTCTGATGATCTGATCTGATTTGATAACCTGGTCTGATCTGGTTTGAGGATCTGGTCTTATCTGCTCTGTGTTCTGATGATCTGATCTGGTTTGATAACCTGGTCTGATCTGGTTTGAGGATCTGGTCTGATCTGCTCTGTGTTCTGATGATCTGATCTGATTTGATAACCTGGTCTGATCTGGTTTGAGGATCTGGTCTGATCTGCTCTGTGTTCTGATGATCTGGTCTTATCTGCTCTGTGTTCTGATGATCTGATCTGGTATGATAATCTGGTATGATGATCTTTTCTGTGTTCTGATCTGATTTGATAACCTGGTCTGATCTGGTTTGATGATCTGGTCTGATCTGCTCTGTGTTCTGATGATCTGATCTGATTTGATAGCCTGAGGATCTGGTCGGATCTGCTTTGTGTTCTGATGGTCTGATCTGGTTTGATAACTTGGTCTGATCTGGTTTGAGGATCTGGTCTGATCTGCTCTGTGTTCTGATGATCTGATCTGATTTGATAACCTGGTCTGATCTGGTTTGAGGGTCTGGTCTGATCTGCTCTGTGTTCTGATGGTCTGATGATCTGGTTGGGGTGCAGACTCACGAATAAGCCTCGAAGTCTCCGTTATTGATGGACTCGATGAGCTGCTCCGTCACTTTGATGATCTCTTGTTTTTTGGCTGTAACACACAGAGAACCCAGTCGTGACTCGGCACGCGCGACTTCACCAGAACCAATCATGACTCTGCATTCCCCACCACAGTCAACATTACTCAGCACTAAAGCTCCGTTAGGAGCCCGTTTATACTCAGCACGGCTACTGAACACGCGTTCAGCCAGACCCTCACCTTCGTTCATACCTACAGCGTGGGGAGACCCAGGGCTGTGAGGGCACTCAGCATGCCTCACACTGCTCTACAGTCTGGAGTGATCACCTGCAGTTACCACGGTAATAATCACATCATCCATCCCAGCTAATCATAATTTTAATCCTATTATTAATTAGATTATTGATTACGTTATTTTGTGTATTGAATCTCAGTCAGTCTCATTTTGGAAAATTCAGTCAGGTATTTAATCATGATAAATCACATTACCCCTCATACACCCGTCACCAGGAGAACAGCTCCACCCAGAGGGAGGTGTGGGAGTGCGGGTGTGTGGGGAAGGAGGATAAAGGTGACCAGGATCAATAACTGGTGATAAGTTTAGACTGATATGATCAATATTTATTGAGCTACACATACAGAAGTCTGTCTCTCAGTATGGCAGGTCGGGCTCGGCCGCCGTGTTCGCTAACCCAACACGCCAGACGTCTCGGTATGGAGCTGTAGAGGTTCCTGATGGAGTCCTGTGATAATCCATCCCATGCAGCTTGAACATCCTCACACAGTTCCTGCAGATGGTGCGGTAGGGGTGGAGCTGGAGGGACACCAGGTCTTCTGGACGTGTGACGACAGACCGTTCATCTCGGTGCTGACCACGGTGCCTCCACACACGGATTCGTTGGGCGTCTCCACCAAGACTAAAGCGGGACTCGTCACTGAAGATGACCCGCTGCCATTCTGAGTCACTCCATGACAGTCTGGTACGACACCACTGCAGTCTTTGGTGACGGTGACGTGGTGTTAAGGACAGTCGTGGTAACGGTCTGTGTGCATGTAGTCCTGCGTGGTGCAGCCGTCTGCCGATGGTGCTGCACTAACAGGAGGACTGATGGAGGACACCACTGCTCGCTGGAGGTCTGTAGTGGTGGTGTTGGGTCAGTCAGGTACAGAGAGAAGACCCGTCCTTGATTACCTCACGTGTGCGGTCGAGTGTGGAACTTGAATCATTAGTATGTCTCCCTATGTCACACCTACACTCCTGTGGGTCCTCCTTCTGGGTGCAGCTGTTCTGATCACGTGCCCTTTGGCAGATCGGATGGAGGGTCTGATTGCGGCGGTGTTAATGCCTCACTGTGTTAATGATAACTGTCGGTGTCCACTGGTGGCTCTTGACAGCCCTGGTAGCCACAGGCTGCACATGACGGAGCAATGGTCTCTGATTAGGCTGGGTATAAACGGACCCCTGAAGGAGAGGGTTTCCCAGAATTCCTTGTTGTTGGATTTGAAGAACAGGTAACACTTTCATCCAAAAGATTAAAGGACTGGTTTACCTTTACTGATAACGTGGCAGGCTGAGGGACAGCAGAGAGACGCTCGTAATCAGACTCGGAGTAATGAGGGAAATAAGAATCAGCAGACACTCAGACAGCGGAGCTCCACCTACCGGCCCCAGGGCCGACACTACGTACACACCGGCTCCAACCGGGGCTTATAAAGCACATCCATCACTAACCCGGGGCACTCCCCTGGAGATCCGGGTCACGGAGGGCTTTGGGGGCAGGCGGAGGGCATTAGGGGCAGTTGGAGGGCTTTAGAGGCAGTTGGAGGAGATTAGAGGAAGTTGGAGGGCTTTAGGGGCAGTTGTAGGGCATTAGAGGCAGTTGGAGGAAATTAGAGGAAGTTGGAGGGCTTTAGGGGCAGTTGGAGGGCTTTAGAGGCAGTTGTAGGGCTTTAGAGGCAGTTGGAGGGCATTAGGGGCAGTTGTAGGGCTTTAGAGGCAGTTGTAGGGCATTGGGGCAGTTAAAGGGCTTTAGAGGAAGTTGGAGGGCTTTAGAGGCAGTTGGAGGAGATTAGAGGAAGTTGGAGGGCTTTAGGGGCAGTTGGAGGGCTTTAGAGGCAGGTGGAGGGCCTTATGGGCAGTTGTAGGGCATTAGGGGCAGGTGGAGGGCATTAGGGGCAGGTGGAGGGCATTAGGGGCAGTTGTAGGGCATTAGGGGCAGGTGGAGGGCATTAGGGGCAGGTGGAGGGCTGTAGGGGCAGTTGTAGGGCATTAGGGGCAGTTGGAGGAGATTAGGGGCAGTTGGAGGGCTTTAGGGGCAGTTGTAGGGCATTAGAGGCAGTTGGAGGGCATTAGGGGCAGTTGGAGGGCTTTAGAGGCAGTTGGAGGAGATTAGAGGAAGTTGGAGGGCTTTAGGGGCAGGTGGAGGGCCTTATGGGCAGGTGGAGGGCATTAGGGGCAGTTGTAGGGCATTAGGGGCAGTTGGAGGGCTTTAGAGGCAGGTGGAGGGCCTTATGGGCAGGTGGAGGGCCTTATGGGCAGTTGTAGGGCCTTATGGGCAGGTGGAGGGCATTATGGGCAGTTGTAGGGCATTAGGGGCATGTGGAGGGCATTAGGGGCAGTTGTAGGGCATTAGGGGCAGTTGTAGGGCATTAGGGGCAGGTGGAGGGCATTAGGGGCAGTTGTAGGGCATTAGGGGCAGGTGGAGGGCATTAGAGGAAGTTGGAGGGCTTTAGAGGCAGTTGGAGGAGATTAGAGGAAGTTGGAGGGCTTTAGAGGCAGTTGGAGGAGATTAGAGGAAGTTGGAGGGCTTTAGGGGCAGTTGGAGGGCTTTAGAGGCAGTTGGAGGAGATTAGAGGAAGTTGGAGGGCTTTAGGGGCAGTTGGAGGGCTTTAGAGGCAGTTGGAGGAGATTAGAGGAAGTTGGAGGGCTTTAGGGGCAGGTGGAGGGCCTTATGGGCAGTCGTAGGGCATTAGGGGCAGGTGGAGGGCCTTATGGGCAGGTGGAGGGCATTGGGGGCAGTTGGAGGGCATTAGGGGCAGGTGGAGGGCATTAGGGGCAGTTGTAGGGCATTAGGGGCAGGTGGAGGGCATTAGGGGCAGGTGGAGGGCATTAGGGGCAGTTGGAGGGCATTAGGGGCAGGTGGAGGGCATTAGGGGCAGGTGGAGGGCATTAGGGGCAGTTGTAGGGCATATGTGTAACGTTTATCAAATCAACTCACGAGGACAAACAGAAGAAACATTCTAAAGATCTAAACCAGAAAGCCGGGCGGAGGATGGAGAGATGGATGAAGGACAGAGAGAGATGGACGGAGGGAGGGATGGAGGACGGAGGGTGGGATGGATGGATGGATGGAGAGATGGATGACGGAGGGAGGGATGGATGAAGGACGGAGAGATGGATGGACGGAGGGAGGGATGGATGAAGGACGGAGAGATGGATGGACGGAGAGAGGGATGGATGGATGGAGGATGGAGAGATAGATGAAGAACGGAGGGATGGATGAAGGAAGGAGAGATTGATGGACGGAGGGAGGGATGAAGAGATAGATGAAGGAAGGAGAGATGGACGGAGGGAGGGAGGGATGGATGGACAGAGAGATGGACGGAGAGAGGGATGGATGAAGGATGGAGATAGATGGCTGAAGGAAGAAGAGATGGATGGACGGAGAGAGGGATGGATGAAGGATGGAGAGATGGATGAAGGAAGGAGAGATGGACGGACGGAGGGAGGGATGATGGAGAGATGGATGTAGGACGGAGGGATGTAGGACGGAGGGATGTAGGACGGAGGGATGGAAGATGGACAGATGGTATTAGTGGGTGGAGAAGAGAGGGATTAGTAAACGAGAAGAGATCACAGAGCCTTCTGGCAGTCAGACGGACAGGCATGCGGGTGAGCAGATGGACAGACGAGGCCTCTACCTTTCAGGTCCTCCTCCTCTATGGTGGTGTTGGCGCTCTCTGTTGATTCCTACGGGAAAACAGGAAAACCCGATCCTGGTGTCAGCGTTCCGAGCTTCATCAGTTTCTACACCACCACCACCACCATCACCACCACCATCACCGTCACAACTATCTACAGTCAGAACCGCCCCGCACCGGCTGAACGGCCCGCAGAACCGCCCCACACCGGCTGAACGGCCCGCAGAACCGCCCCGCACCGGCTGAACGGCCCGCAGAACCACCCCACACCAGCTGAATGGCCCACAGAACCGCCCTGCACCGGCTGAACGGTCCGCAGAACCGGCCCAAACTGGCTGAACGGGCCGCAGAACCGCCCCGCACCGGCTGAACTGCCCACAGAACGACCCGCAGAACCGCCCTGCACTGGCTGAACTGCCCGCAGAACCGACCCGCAGAACCGGCCCACACCAGCTGAACGGCCCGCAGAACCGGCCCACACCAGCTGAACGGTCCGCAGAACCGGCCCACACCAGCTGAACGGCCCGCAGAACCGCCCCGCACCGGCTGAGCGGTCCGCAGAACCGGCCCACACCAGCTGAACTGCCCACAGAACGGTCCGCAGAACCGCCCCACACCGGCTGAACTGCCCGCAGAACCGCCCCGCACTGGCTGAATGGTCCGCAGAACCGCCCCGCACCGGCTGAACAGTCCGCAGAACCACCCCGCACCGGCTGAACGGGCCGGATAACCGCCCCGCACCAGCTGAACGGCCCGCAGAACCACCCCGCACCAACTGAACGGTCCGCAGAACCGGCCCACACCTTCTGAACGGCCCACAGAACCACCCCAAACCGGCTGAACTGCCCACAGAACGACCCGCAGAACCGCCCTGCACTGGCTGAACTGCCCGCAGAACCGCCCCGCACTGGCTGAATGGTCCGCAGAACCACACTGCACCGAATGAACAGTCCATCTTAGCGTCTGCACTGGCAGAGCAGTCTGCGGAACTGCCCACACCAGCCAAACAGTCATCATATATGCCTGCACCAGCAGAACAGTCTGTATGGAACCGCCCACACCGGCGGAACAGTCCACACCGCCCCTGAGAACAGTTCACACAGCCGAACGGAACCAGTTCGGCACCGGCAGAACACCCCACACCGGCAAAACGTTTGTCCACACCGGCCAGAACAGTCCGCCCCGGCAAAACTGAACTCCACACCGGGCGGAAACAGTCCACACCGGCAGAACGCTCCACAGAATCCGGCGTGAACCGTCCACACCGTGTGAGCATAATAACAGTCCACACCGGCAAAACAGTCCACACCGGCGGAACAGTCCACACCGGCGGAACAGTCCACACCGGCGGAACAGTCCACACCGGCAGAACAGTCCACACCGGCGGAACAGTCCACACCGGCGGAACAGTCCACACCGGCGGAACAGTCCACACCGGCAAAACAGTCCACACCGGCAGAACAGTCCAAACCGGCGGAACAGTCCACACCGGCTAAACAGTCCACACCGGCGGAACAGTCCACACCGGCTAAACAGTCCACACCGGCGGAACAGTCCACACCGGCAAAACAGTCCACACCGGCGGAACAGTCCACACCGGCGGAACAGTCCACACCGGCAGGGTCTGTTAAACAGAACGGACCTCACCTTGTTCCTCTCCACCGGGTTATGAATGACTGTAGTCTGGGGCTCCTGAAACACAGAGACAGAATTACTGACAGGAATACAGATACTGAACACATTACACCGCACACTAACACCTACACTCTACACTGCACACTAACACCTACACTACACCGCACACTAACACACTAACACACTAACACCTACACTCTACACCGCACACTAACACCTACACTCTACACTGCACACTAACACATCTACATCTAAACACCTACACCTTACATTAACACCTACACTCTTCACCACACACTAACATCCACACTAACACATACACAAACACCTTCACTACATCACACAGTAACACCTTCTCTACTTACAAACACCTACACTCAACACCACACACTAACACCTACACTCAACACCGCACACAAACACCTACATTCTACACCACACACTACACCTCACACTACCACCTACACTGTATACCACACACAAACACCAAATGTAGTTAGCTGGGGAGCTAACTGTGGTTGTAGTTAGCTGGGGAGCTAGCCGTGGTTGTAGTGAGCGGGGGAGCTAGCCCTGGTTGTAGTTGGCTGGGGAGCTAGTCCTGGTCGTAGTTAGCTGGGGAGCTAGCTGTGGTCATAGTTAGCTGGGGAGCTAGCCGTTGTTGTGGTTAGCTGGGGAGCTAGCCGTGGTCGTAGTTAGCTGGGGAGCTAGCCCTGGTCGTAGTTAGCTGGGGAGCTAGCCGTGGTAGTAGTTAGCTGGGGAGCTAGCCGTGGTCGTAGTTAGCTGGGGAGCTAGCCGTTGTTGTGGTTAGCTGGGGAGCTAGCCGTGGTAGTAGTTAGCTGGGGAGCTAGCCGTTGTTGTGGTTAGCTGGGGAGCTAGCCGTGGTCGTAGTTAGCTGGGGAGCTAGCCCTGGTCGTAGTTAGCTGGGGAGCTAGCCGTGGTAGTAGTTAGCTGGGGAGCTAGCCGTGGTCGTAGTTAGCTGGGGAGCTAGCCGTTGTTGTAGTTAGCTGGGGAGCTAGCCGTGGTCGTAGTTAGCTGGGGAGCTAGCCGTGGTCGTAGTTAGCTGGGGAGCTAGCCGTGGTCGTAGTTAGCTGGGGAGCTAGCCGTGGTCGTAGTTAGCTGGGGAGCTAGCCGTGGTCGTAGTTAGCTGGGGAGCTAGCCGTGGTAGTAGTTAGCTGGGGAGCTAGCCGTGGTCGTAGTTAGCTGGGGAGCTAGGCGTGGTAGTAGTTAGCTGGGGAGCTAGCCGTGGTCGTAGTTAGCTGGGGAGCTAGCCGTGGTCGTAGTTAGCTGGGGAGCTAGCCGTGGTAGTAGTTAGCTGGGGAGCTAGCCGTGGTCGTAGTTAGCTGGGGAGCTAGCCGTGGTCGTAGTTAGCTGGGGAGCTAGCCGTGGTCGTAGTTAGCTGGGGAGCTAGCCGTGGTTGTAGTTAGCTGGGGAGCTAGCCGTGGTAGTAGTTAGCTGGGGAGCTAGCCGTGGTCGTAGTTAGCTGAGGAGCAGAAAAAGCTGCATTGGTGGAAATGCCATGCGGTGGGTGGGGTGTGTGGTTGGTTGAGGTGGATACCAGTGCTGGGGCAGGGCCCGTGTCTTTGGGGCTGCTGGCGATGTTGGTTTTGTTGTTGACCTGTAGGAAACATGAGGAAGAAATCAGACATGACTCGGACCACGATGCAGGAGAGACCAAACCAGAACCGACATCAGAGAGAACCTTCTACAGTTCTACCTGCAAGGTTCCTGGACATGTACCCCGTCCAGAAGACTAGATCTGCTTTACAGTGCAGTGATAACCACTGAATCTGTGGGTGGAGCAGAACTGCTGTAGGCTGAATGGGTGGGGCTAAAGGAGACACAGGAGACGCAGGTGATGCAGGCAACATACATGATACAGGGGACGTTGGTGATACCGGTGATATAGGAGACTCAGGTGATAGAGGAGACATTGGGTACAGGAGACACAAGAGACGCAGGTGAAAGAGGAGATGCAGGTGATAGAGGAGACTCTGGTGGTGGATGAGACGCAGGTGGTGGAGGAGACGCAGGTGGTGGAGGAGACACTTGATACAGGAGAGACAGGTGATGCAGGAGACACATAAGACACAGGTGATGGAGGAGACACAGGTGATGGAGGAGACGCAGGTGATGGAGGAGACGCAGGTGATGAAGGAGACACAGGTGACAGGAGACAGTTGGTACAGGAGACGCAGGTTATATAGGAGACGCAGCTGACAGAGGAGACGCAGCTGACGGAGAAGACTCAGGTGACAGAGGAGACGCAGGTGGTGGAGGAGACGCAGGTTATATAGGTGACGCAGGTGATGGAGGAGACTCAGGTGACAGAGGAGACACAGGTGACGGAGGAGACGCAGGTGGTGGAGGAGACGCAGGTGGTGGAGGAGACGCAGGTGGTGGAGGAGACGCAGGTGGTGGAGGAGACGCAGGTGACAGAGGAGACTGAGGTGACAGAGGAGAAGCAGGTGACGGAGGAGACGCAGGTGGTGGAGGAGACGCAGGTGACAGAGGAGACTCAGGTGATGGAGGAGACGCAGGTGACGGAGGAGACGCAGGTGACGGAGGAGACGCAGGTGACGGAGGAGGCGCAGGTGACGGAGGAGACGCAGGTGACGGAGGAGACTCAGGTGACGGAGGAGACGCAGGTGACGGAGGAGACGCAGGTGGTGGAGGAGACGCAGGTTATATAGGTGACGCAGGTGATGGAGGAGACTCAGGTGACAGAGGAGACACAGGTGACGGAGGAGACGCAGGTGACAGAGGAGAAGCAGGTGATGGAGGAGACACAGGTGACGGAGGAGACGCAGGTGACGGAGGAGACGCAGGTGGTGTCTGTGCTACTCTGAGGTGTGGTATGTCTGATTACTCACCTTCACTCCGTCCTGCTTCTTGTTCAGCAAAGTTTTTGCTGCTGTTGGAACAAAAACAAACAGGCGCGTGAGTATCAGCAGGTTAGCCTCTCCGGCTGCTCCGCACACTGCAGGCGCTGTGTTCGGGGGTGTTCAGGTAGATACACAGATACACAGAGTTAATGCAGGTCATTTACAGGTGCGGCCAGGAACAGACTCCAGCCTCACACTGAGGTCATTAGGGACTAATCAGGTGATAATCAGCCACAAACAGCTGGTGGAGCTGATCTGGGGGTGATCTGGGGTGATCTGGGGTGATCTGGGGGTGATCTGGGGGTGATCTGGGGCTGATCTGGGGGTGATCTGGGGTGATCTGCGGGTGATCTAAGGGTGAGCTGGGGATGAGCTGGGGCTGATCTGGGGTGATCTGGAGAAGATTTAGAACTGATCATGGGGCTGATCTGCCGGTAATCTGGGGCTGATCTGGAATTAATCTGGAGATGACTTGGAACTGATCTGGGGCTGATCTAGAGAAGATTTGGAACTGATCTGGGACTGATCTGGGGCTGATCTGGAGAAGATTTAGAACTGATCTGGGGCTGATCTGGAGAAGATTTGGAACTGATCTGGGACTGATCTGGGGCTGATCTGGAGAAGATTTAGAACTGATCTGGGGCTGATCTGGCTGAACTGGAGATGATCTATGTGATCTGGAAATGATCTGGAGCTGGTCTGTTGCTGATCTGGAATTGATCTCGGGATGATCTGGAGAAGATTTGGAACTGATCTGAGGCTGATCTGTCGGTGATCTGTTACTGATCTGGCTGAACTGGAGATGATGGGGGGATCTGGAACTGATCTGGAACTGATTTGGAGATGATACAGGACTGATCTGGAGATTATCTTGAGATGATCTGGAGATGATCTGAGGGTAATCTGGAGATGAGCTGAGGCTAATCTGGGTCTGATCTGGGGCTGATCTGGAGATGATTTGCTAAATTTCCTTCGGGATCAATAAAGTATCTATCTATCTATCTATCTATCTATCTATCTATGATTTGGAGATGATACAGGACTGATCTGGAGATGATTTGGAACTGATCTGGGGCTGATCTGTTGCTGATCTGGAATTGATCTGGTACTGATCTGGGACTGATCTGGGACTGCTCTGGGACTGATTTGGAACTGATCTGGGACTGATTTGGTCTTGATCTGGGGCTGATCTGGGACTGATCAGTTGCTGATCTGGAATTGATCTGGTACTGCTCTGGGACTGATTTGGAACTGATCTGGGACTGATTTGGAACTGATCTGGGGCTGATCTGGGACTGATCTGTTGCTGATCTGGGACTGCTCTGGTACTGATCTGGGACTGCTCTGGGACTGATTTGGAACTGATCTGGGACTGATTTGGAACTGATTTGGAACTGATCTGGGGCTGATCTGGGGCTGATCTGTTGCTGATCTGGAATTGATCTGGTACTGATCTGGGACTGATCTGGGACTGCTCTGGGACCGATTTGGAACTGATCTGGGACTGATTTGGTACTGATCTGGGGCTGATCTGGGACTGATCTGTTGCTGATCTGGAATTGATCTGGTACTGATCTGGTACTGATCTGGGACTGCTCTGGGACTGATTTGGAACTGATCTGGGACTGATTTGGAACTGATCTGGGGCTGATCTGGGACTGATCTGTTGCTGATCTGGAATTGATCTGGGACTGCTCTGGTACTGATCTGGGACTGATTTGGCCGCAGCTCAGATTGCAGCTGAATTGCGGTATGAGTTATGACTGATTGTAGAATGTACCAATGTGTGAAACTGACTTGGTGCAGCTGGATGTGTTGGGATTTGTGTGGCATGCGGGGTCTGTTTCTGGCTGCAGACGAGCCTCCGTGCAGAAACACGATGCAGATCTGAATGTCAGGAAGCGGCGTGGAAACGCTCGGTTCTCCTGAGGTAAAGCCTGGTTCCGAAAACATGCGGACTGAGTCAGGGAAGATCAAATCTGTTCATTCACAACAGCACATACCCGGTACCGCTAGTTTTGGCTGGAGTTAGCTAGCTTATATATCATCAGAGTTGAGTTAGCTAATGGTGGCTAATATTAGAGTTAGCTAATGGTGGCTATTATCAGAGTTAGCTAATGGTAGCTAGTATCAGAGTTAGCTAATGGTAGCTAATATCAGAGTTAGCTAATGGTAGCTAATATCAGAGTTAGCTAATGGTGGTTATTATCAGAGTTAGCTAATGGTGGCTAATATCAGAGTTAGCTAATGGTAGCTAATATCAGAGTTAGCTAATGGTGGCTAATATCAGAGTTAGCTAATGGTAGCTAATATCAGAGTTAGCTAATGGTAGCTAATATCAGAGTTAGCTAATGGTGGTTATTATCAGAGTTAGCTAATGGTAGCTAGTATCAGAGTTAGCTAATGGTAGCTAATATCAGAGTTAGCTAATGGTGGCTAATATCAGAGTTAGCTAATGGTGGCTAATATCAGAGTTAGCTAATGGTAGCTAATATCAGAGTTAGCTAATGGTAGCTAATATCAGAGTTAGCTAATGGTGGCTATTATCAGAGTTAGCTAATGGTAGCTATTATCAGAGTTAGCTAAAGGTGGCTATTATCAGAGTTAGCTAGTGGTGGCTAATATCAGAGTTAGCTAATGGTGGCTATTATCAGAGTTAGCTAATGGTAGCTAATATCAGAGTTAGCTAAAGGTGGCTATTATCAGAGTTAGCTAAAGGTGGCTATTATCAGAGTTAGCTAGTGGTGGCTAATATCAGAGTTAGCTAATGGTGGCTATTATCAGAGTTAGCTAGTGGTGGCTAATATCAGAGTTAGCTAATGGTGGCTATTATCAGAGTTAGCTAATGGTGGCTAATATCAGAGTTAGCTAATGGTGGCTAATATCAGAGTTAGCTAATGGTGGCTAATATCAGAGTTAGTTAATGGTGGCTATTATCAGAGTTAGTTAATGGTGGCTGTTATCAGAGTTAGCTAATGGTGGCTAATATCAGAGTTAGCTAATGGTGGCTATTATCAGAGTTAGCTAATGGTGGCTATTATCAGAGTTAGCTAATGGTGGCTAATATCAGAGTTAGCTAATGGTGGCTAATATCAGAGTTAGCTAATGGTGGCTAATATCAGAGTTAGCTAATGGTGGCTAATATCAGAGTTAGCTAATGGTGGCTATTATCAGAGTTAGCTAATGGTGGCTAATATCAGAGTTAGCTAATGGTGGCTAATATCAGAGTTAGCTAGTGGTGGCTAATATCAGAGTTAGCTAATGGTGGCTAATATCAGAGTTAGTTAATGGTGGCTATTATCAGAGTTAGTTAATGGTGGCTATTATCAGAGTTAGTTAATGGTGGCTATTATCAGAGTTAGCTAATGGTGGCTAATATCAGAGTTAGCTAATGGTAGCTAAAATCAAAGTTAGCTAATGGTAGCTAATATCAGAGTTAGCTAATGGTGGCTATTATCAGAGTTAGCTAATGGTGGCTATTATCAGAGTTAGTTAATGGTGGCTATTATCAGAGTTAGTTAATGGTGGCTATTATCAGAGTTAGCTAATGGTGGCTAATATCAGAGTTAGCTAATGGTAGCTAAAATCAAAGTTAGCTAATGGTGGCTAATATCAGAGTTAGCTAATGGTGGCTATTATCAGAGTTAGCTAATGGTGGCTATTATCAGAGTTAGCTAATGGTGGCTAATATCAGAGTTAGCTAATGGTGGCTAATATCAGAGTTAGCTAGTGGTGGCTATTATCAGAGTTAGCTAATGGTGGCTATTATCAGAGTTAGCTAGTGGTGGCTAATATCAGAGTTAGCTAATGGTGGCTATTATCAGAGTTAGCTAATGGTAGCTAATATCAGAGTTAGCTAGTGGTGGCTAATATCAGAGTTAGCTAATGGTGGCTAATATCAGAGTTAGCTAATGGTGGCTAATATCAGAGTTAGCTAATGGTGGCTATTATCAGAGTTAGTTAATGGTGGCTGTTATCAGAGTTAGCTAATGGTGGCTAATATCAGAGTTAGCTAATGGTGGCTATTATCAGAGTTAGCTAATGGTGGCTATTATAAGAGTTAGCTAATGGTGGCTAATATCAGAGTTAGCTAATGGTGGCTATTATCAGAGTTAGCTAATGGTGGCTAATATCAGAGTTAGCTAATGGTGGCTAATATCAGAGTTAGCTAATGGTGGCTATTATCAGAGTTAGCTAATGGTGGCTAATATCAGAGTTAGCTAATGGTGGCTATTATCAGAGTTAGCTAATGGTGGCTAATATCAGAGTTAGCTAATGGTAGCTAAAATCAAAGTTAGCTAATGGTAGCTAATATCAGAGTTAGCTAATGGTGGCTATTATCAGAGTTAGCTAGTGGTGGCTATTATCAGAGTTAGCTAATGGTGGCTATTATCAGAGTTAGCTAATGGTGGCTAATATCAGAGTTAGCTAATGGTGGCTATTATCAGAGTTAGCTAATGGTGGCTAATATCAGAGTTAGTTAATGGTGGCTATTATCAGAGTTAGCTAATGGTGGCTAATATCAGAGTTAGCTAATGGTAGCTAAAATCAAAGTTAGCTAATGGTAGCTAATATCAGAGTTAGCTAATGGTGGCTATTATCAGAGTTAGCTAGTGGTGGCTATTATCAGAGTTAGCTAATGGTGGCTAATATCAAGAGCTTGTGGCTAATGGTGGCTAATATCAGAGTTAGCTAGTGGTGGCTATTATCAGAGTTAGCTAGTGGTGGCTATTATCAGAGTTAGCTAGTGGTGGCTATTATCAGAGTTAGCTAATGGTGGCTAATATCAGAGTTAGCTAGTGGTGGCTATTATCAGAGTTAGCTAGTGGTGGCTCATATCAGAGTTAGCTAGTGGTGGCTCATATCAGAGTTAGCTAATGGTGGCTAATATCAGAGTTAGCTAGTGGTGGCTATTTTCAGAGTTAGCTAATGGTGGCTATTATCAGAGTTAGCTAGTGGTGGCTATTATCAGAGTTAGCTAATGGTGGCTATTATCAGAGTAGCTCAGAGTTTCTTTTTTTAGTGGCTAATATCAGAGTTAGCTAATGGTGGCTAATATCAGAGTTAGCTAGTGGTGGCTATTATCAGAGTTAGCTAGTGGTGGCTATTATCAGAGTTAGCTAGTGGTGGCTATTATCAGAGTTAGCTAATGGTGGCTAATATCAGAGTTAGCTAGTGGTGGCTATTATCAGAGTTAGCTAGTGGTGGCTATTATCAGAGTTAGCTAGTGGTGGCTCATATCAGAGTTAGCTAATGGTGGCTAATATCAGAGTTAGCTAGTGGTGGCTATTATCAGAGTTAGCTAGTGGTGGCTATTATCAGAGTTAGCTAATGGTGGCTAATATCAGAGTTAGCTAATGGTGGCTAATATCAGAGTTAGCTAATGGTGGCTATTATCAGAGTTAGCTAATGGTGGCTATTATCAGAGTTAGCTAATGGTGGCTAATATCAGAGTTAGCTAATGGTGGCTAATATCGGAGTTAGCTAATGGTGGCTAATATCGGAGTTAGCTAATGGTGGCTAATATCGGAGTTAGCTAATGGTGGCTAATATCGGAGTTAGCTAATGGTGGCTAATATCAGAGTTAGCTAGTGGTGGCTAATATCAGAGTTAGCTAGTGGTGGCCATGTTTAGATAATGTGGGTGGTGTGGCGCAACACAACACCACGGGTCATTAAGCTGCCATAGCATGTGGAGACTTGGGTTTGATTCCCGCTCTGGGTGACTATGCTGTGCTACACCAATAAGAGTCCTTGGGTGAGGCTCCCAACACTACACTGGGCCCCTGTAATATGATTAGCCCGGTAAGTCGCTCTGGACGAGAGCCTCGGCTACAGGCCGTAGATGTAATGCACTCATCAGTAATTATCCATACTGATTAATATTAGAATCATTTACAGTAAGAGTTTTTGGAATCAGCCCTGCTCAACCTTCTCCTGAGCTAAAGAGGGGATGGAGATCCTGATAGGATCCTCTCCGGATCCAGAGTTCAGTCTGTTCTAGGTCATGATGCTGTAGAACTACTACAGAACTGATGTGGACAGACAGAGCCTCTGAACATCTCAGCCTCTTCTGGAAAATTACATTCTCAAAGTCCAGACCGCGTTAATTACTGGATGAAGGGTCACGGCTGAAACCACTTTGTGAATGTAAGTCCTCTGTCATGCACATGGGGGCGCTCACAGTGCAGGGGCTACATATACAAACAAACAAGCATAGCGTCCAGTGGCTCGACAGTAACAGTGACCTCTTGAGTCCAGTCAGGATCTTACCTCCAGAGACACATCACATCCAAAGAGGAGAGAAAGAAGAACAGACCACCGTCTTACTGTCGCACTGACCACCAACCCAAATCAACCCCAAACAGTCAAACAGACCCGTACAGGAAGTGCAGACACCCTCCCTTCTGGTCCTCTTCCTGTTACACTACTGACCTCATCTCAAAACAAAAACTCAACTGCTTAAATCAATAACTCAACTGCTCAAATCAATAACTCAACTGCTTAAATCAATAACTTAACATCTAAATCAATAACTTAACATCTAAATCAATTACTCAACATCTCAAATCAATAACTTAACATCTAAATCAATAACTCAAAGTCTCTAATCAATAACTTAACATCTCAAATCAATAACTTAACATCTAAATCAGTAACTTAACATCTAAATGAATAGCTTAACATCTAAATCAATAGCTTAACATCTCAAAACAATAACTCAACATCTCAAATCAATAACTCAACTGCTTAAATCAATAACTTAACATCTAAATCAATAACTTAACATCTAAACCAATAACTTAACATCGCAAAACAATAGCTTAACATCTAAATCAATAACTTAACATCTAAATCAATAACTTAACATCGCAAAACAATAACTTAACATCGCAAAACAATAACTTAACATCGCAAAACAATAACTTGACATCGCAAAACAATAACTTAACATCTAAATCAATAGCTTAACATCTAAATCAATAACTTAACATCGCAAAACAATAACTTAACATCTCAAATCAATAACTTCAACATCTCAAATCAATAACATAACATCTCAAATCAATAACTTAACATCTAAATCAATAACTTAACATCTAAATCAATAGCTTAACATCTAAATCAATAGCTTAACATCTCAAAACAATAACTCAACATCTCAAATCAATAGCTTAACATCTAAATCAATAATTTAATATCTCAAATCAATAACATCTAAATCAATAACACAACTGCTCAAATCAATAATTTAACATCTAAATTAATAGCTTAACATCTAAATCAATAACTTAACATCTAAATCAATAACTTAACATTGCAAAACAATAACTTAACATCTAAATCAATAATTTAACATCTCAAAATAACTCAACTGCCTAAATCAATAACTTAACATCATAAATCAATAACTCAACATCTCAAATCAATAACTTAACATCTCAAATCAATAGCTTAACATCTACAATAATAACTTTAACATCTAAATCAATAGCTTAACATCTCAAATCAATAGCTTAACATCTCAAATCAATAACTTAACATCTCAAATTAATAACTGCTCAAATCAATAACTTAACATCTCAAATCAATAGCTTAACTGCTCAAATCTATAACTTAACATCTCAAATTAATAACTGCTCAAATCAATAACTTAACATCTGAATCAATAGCTTAATATCTCAAAACAATAACTCAACATCTCAAATCAATAACTTAACATCTAAATCAATAACTTAACCTCTCAAATCAATAAATTAACATCTAAAGTCAATAAATTAATGTCTCAAAACAATAACTATTCATCTCAAACAATAACTTAACATCTCAAAACAACTTAACATCTTAAAACATCACCTTAACATCTCAAAACAATAACATAAGATCTCGAACAACAACTTAATATCAAAAATAATAACAACATGCAAAATAATGGCTTAACATCTCAAAACATCAGCTTACCATCTCCAAATGATAACTTAACATCTCAAAAGTGTATAATTCTAAATTGTTTACATTTTATATTTTATTTATATATTCTCTGCATGCTTAATTTTTGATCCTTGTTATCTGTCTATTTATATTTATACTTTTTATTCTATGACATCCAGTGTGGGCAGCAAAGTAAGAATTTCATTGTACAGGGAAACTAGTTTCCTTACTGTGCATATGACAATAAAGCTTTGAATCTTGAATCTTGAAAACAACTATTTAAAATCTCTGTATACTGACTTACTAAATCAACATACTGACTGTATTTAAAGTGAATATTTCATTAAAGAAGCAAATATTTTAAAAATAAGTGAATATGTTTAGAAAATAAATCATTGAGACAGATGAAACATTGAGAAAACCAAATACTTAAAATAAGTGTATGTTTTATGACACAAAAATATTTTGTGAAAATAAGTGAATATTTTAAGAAATTAAGGAAAAAATTGTATGCAAAAAGTGAATATTTATGAAATAACCAAAATTTTGTAAAATAAGAAAATATTCAAGTAAAAAAGTATTATAAACAAATATTTTTGAAAATAAGTGAATATTTTGTTAAAATCATTAAAGTTTTGACAAAAGTTAATATTTCTGATACTAAATTAGTATTTTGTGAAAATAAGCAAATTTGAGAAAAGAATATTTGTAAAATATAAGTTAATGATTGATTAAATAGAATACTTAGGAAACAATGACTATTTTGTGAAAATTAGTAAATTTTTGAGTTTTAGGAACATTCTGAAAATCAGTAAATAAAAGAATAGTTTGAAAAAGTTTAATATATTTAAGGTAAATAAAACTTCAGAATAAAATTTATCTACTATTAACTAAATAAGTGCACATATTAAGACCTTTCATATTTTAAGAAAGTTAATATTCTCAGTAAATGTGTGAATATTCAGAGGAGTACATGTGGATGGAAGTGGACCACTCAGTGGGACTGGAGAAGAGACGTACCTGAGAAGTTTCTGGTGACCAGTAGAGTGGTCAGAATAGCACCCTGACAGAAACACACAGTGAAGAAGAAGAGAAGGAAGAGATCAAAGAGAGAACAGTTCTGATGCCGAACCCTAAACTTACCTAGAGTCAGTTCTGTACCGAATCAGCAGAGTTAGTCAGGTACCGAATCGGCAGAGTCAGTCAGGTACCGAATCGGCAGAGTCAGTCAGGTACCGAATCGGCAGAGTCAGTCAGGTACCGAATCGGCAGAGTCAGTCGGGGACCGAATCGGCAGAGTCAGTCGGGGACCGAATCAGCAGAGTCAGTCGAGTACCGAATCAGCAGAGTCAGTCGGGGACCGAGTCGACAGAGTCAGTCGGGTACCGAATCGGCAGAGTCAGTCGGGTACCGAATCGGCAGAGTCAGTCGGGTACCGAATCGACAGAGTCAGTCGGGGACCGAGTCGGCAGAGTCAGTCGGGTACCGAATCGACAGAGTCAGTCGGGTATCGAATCGGCAGAGTCAGTCGGATACCGAATCGGCAGAGTCAGTCGGGGACCGAATCGGCAGAGTCAGTCGGGGACCGAATCGGCAGAGTCAGTCGGGTACCGAATCGGCAGAGTCAGTCGGGGACCGAATCGGCAGAGTCAGTCGGGTACCGAATCGGCAGAGTCAGTCGGGGACCGAATCGGCAGAGTCAGTCGGGTACCGAATCGGCAGAGTCAGTCGGGGACCGAATCGGCAGAGTCAGAGAGAGTGAGCGGGAGTGTTACCTTTAACTTCCTCCTGGCGTTGAACTTCTTTAGACACTCCACCGTCTCCTGTCTGTGCATCATCGATGCCACCGTGGAGCGTTGCTGAGAGAGAGGGGAATATGTTACTGTGGAAATAAAGATAAGTGTGTGGGGGTGTGAGTGTGTGGGGGGTGTGAGTGGGGTAGTGGGGATGTGAGTGTGTGGGGGGTGAGTGTGAGTGGGGTTGTGGGGGTGTGAGTGTGTGGGTGGTGAGGGTGAGTGGGGTTATTGGGGTGTGAGTGTGTGGGGTGTGTGAGTGTGTGGGGGGTGAGTGTGAGTGGGGTTATTGGGTTGTGTATGAGTGGGGTTGTGGGGGTGTGAGTGTGTGGGGGTTTTGAGTGTGTGTGGGTGGGTGTGAGTGTGTGGGGGGTGAGTGTGAGTGGGGTTATTGGGGTGTGTATGAGTGGAGTGTGTGAGTGTGTGGGGGGTGGGTGTGAGTGTGTGGGGGGTGAGTGTGAGTGGGGTTATTGGGGTGTGTATGAGTGGGGTGTGTGAGTGTGTGGTGTGTGTGTGGGTGGTGAGTGTGAGTGGGGTTGTGGGGGTGTGTGAGTGTGTGAGTGTGTGGGGGGTGAGTGTGAGTGGGGTTATTGGGGTGTGTATGAGTGGGGTGTGTGAGTGTGTGGGGGGTGTGAGTGGGGTTGTGGGGGTGTGAGTGTGTGGGGGGTGAGTGTGAGTGGGGTTATTGGGGTGTGTATGAGTGGGGTGTGTGAGTGTGTGAGTGTGTGGGGTGTGAGTGTGTGGGGGGTGAGTGTGAGTGGTGTTAGTGGGGTGTGTATGAGTGGGGTGTGTGAGTGTGTGGGGGTGTGAGTGGGGTTTGTGGGGTGAGTGTGGTGGGGGGTGAGTGTGAGTGGGGTTATTGGGGTGTGTATGAGTGGGTTGTGTGAGTGTGTGAGTGTGTGGGGTGTGTGAGTGTGTGGGGGGTGAGTGTGAGTGGGGTTATTGGGGTGTGTATGAGTGGGGTGTGTGAGTGTGTGGGGGGTGTGAGTGGGGTTGCGGGGATGTGAGTGTGTGGGGGGTGAGTGTGAGTGGGGTTATTGGGGTGTGTATGAGTGGGTTGTGTGAGTGTGTGAGTGTGTGGGGTGTGTGAGTGTGTGGGGGGTGAGTGTGAGTGGGGTTATTGGGGTGTGTATGAGTGGGGTGTGTGTGTGTGTGTGGGGGGTGTGAGTGGGGTTGCGGGGATGTGAGTGTGTGGGGGGTGAGTGTGAGTGGGGTTATTGGGGTGTGTATGAGTGGGTTGTGTGAGTGTGTGAGTGTGTGGGGTGTGTGAGTGTGTGGGGTGGGGTGAGTGTGAGTGGGGTTATTGGTGTGTGTATGAGTGGGGTGTGTGAGTGTGTGGGGTGTGTGAGTGTGTGGGGGGTGAGTGTGAGTGGGGTTATTGGGGTGTGTATGAGTGGGGTGTGTGAGTGTGTGGGGGGTGTGAGTGGGGTTGGGGGGGTGTGAGTGGGGTTATTGGGGTGTGTATGATTGGGTTTTGTGAGTGTGTGGGGTGTGTGAGTGTGTGGGGGGTGGGTGTTGATGATGTGTGGGGTGTGTGAGTGGGGTTATTGGGGTGTGTATGAGTGGGGTGTGTGAGTGTGTGGGGGGTGAGTGTGAGTGGGATTATTGGGGTGTGTATGAGTGGGGTGTGTGAGTGTGTGGGGTGTGTGTGTGAGTGTGTGGGGTGTGTGAGTGTGTGGGGGGTGTGAGTGGGGTTATTGGGGTGTGTATGAGTGGGGTGTGTGAGTGTGTGGGGGGTGTGAGTGTGTGGGGATGTGAGTGTGTGGGGGGTGGGTGTGAGTGGGGTTATTGGGGTGTGTATGAGTGGGGTGTGTGAGTGTGTGGGGGGTGAGTGTGAGTGGGGTTATTGGGGTGTGTATGAGTGGGGTGTGTGAGTGTGTGGGGGGTGAGTGTGAGTGGGGTTATTGGGGTGTGTATGAGTGGGGTGTGTGAGTGTGTGGGGGGTGAGTGTGAGTGGGGTTATTGGGGTGTGTATGAGTGGGGGGTGTGAGTGTGTGGGTGTTGAGTGTGAGTAGGGTTATTGGGGTGTGTATGAGTGTGTGAGTGTGTGGGGGTGTGAGTGTGTGGGGGGTGAGTGTGAGTGGGGTTATTGGGGTGTGTATGTGTGGGGTGTGTGAGTGTGTGGGGTGTGTGAGTGTGTGGGGGGTGAGTGTGAGTGGGGTTATTGGGGTGTGTATGAGTGGGGTGTGTGAGTGTGTGGGGGGTGTGTATGAGTGGGGTTGTGGGGATGTGAGTGTGTGGGGGGTGGGTGTGTGTGGGGTTATTGGGGTGTGTATGTATGGGTGGGTTGTGTGAGTGTGTGAGTGTGTGGGGTGTGGTGAGTGTGTGGGGGTGGAGTGTGAGTGGGGTTATTGGTGTGTGTATGAGTGGGGTGTGTGAGTGTGTGTGGGGATGTGAGTGTGTGGGGGGTAAGTGTGAGTGGGGTTATTGGGGTGTGTATGAGTGGGGTGTGTGAGTGTGTGGGGGTGGGTGTGAGTGGGGTTGTGGGGGTGTGAGTGTGTGGGGGGTGGGTGTGAGTGGGGTTATTGGGGTGTGAGTGTGTGGGGTGTGTGTGTGTGTGGGGGTGAGTGTGAGTGGGGTTATTGGGGTGTGTATGAGTGGGGTGTGTGAGTGTGTGGGGGGTGGGTGTGAGTGGGGTTGTGGGGATGTGAGTGTGTGGGGGGTGAGTGTGAGTGGGGTTATTGGGGTGTGTATGAGTGGGGTGTGTGAGTGTGTGGGGTGTGTGAGTGTGTGGGGATGTGAGTGTGTGTGGGGGTGGGTGGGGTGAGTGGTGTGTTGATGTGGGTGTGGGGGTATGAGTGGGGGGTGTGTGAGTGTGTGGGGGGTGTGAGTGTGTGTGGGGGGTCAGTATGAGTGGGGTTATTGGGGTGTGTGTATGAGTGGGGGTTGTGTGAGTGTGGTGGGTGTGGTGGGGTGTGTAGTGTGGTGGTTATTGGGTGGGGGGTGTGAGTGGGGGTTGTGGGGTGTGTGAGTGGGGAAGGTGTGGGGGGTGTGGTGTGAGTGTGGGGGTTATTGGGGGTGTTCTTGAGTGTGGGGGTGGGTGTGTGAGTGGTGGGGTGGTGGGTGTGAGTGGGGTTGTCGGGTTGTGAGTGTGTGGGGGGTGGGGGGTGTGTGTGGGGTTTTTGGGGTGTGTATGAGTGGGGTGTGTGAGTGTGTGGGGTGTGTGAGGTGTGGGGGGTCAGAGTGTGAAGTGGGGTTATTGGGGTGTGTATGATTGGGGTTTGTGACAGTGTGTTGGGGGGTGGGTGTGAGTGTGGTTGTGGGCGATGTGCAGTGTGTGGGGGGTGAGTGTGAGTGGGGTTATTGGGTGTGTTGAGTGGTGTGTGTGATGTGTGGGGTGTTGTGGGGATGTTGAAGGCTTTGTGGGGTGTGGGTGTGATTGGGGTTTTTATTGGGGTG
>JAMWET010007222.1:0-16855 GCA_024036415.1 Prochilodus magdalenae
AACTTGGCACAAATTGACATCACCACACTGTGATGACCTGGTCCGAGTTTGGTGACTCTAGGATCAAAGGTCAAGGAGTTACAGACAAATCCATTTGCTAAATATCAATTTAGACATAAGCCTCAAGTGGGAAAAGCAAACCATGCAAGGCATTACACGGGCATGGAAGGTCCTAGAGTTACCAAACTTGGCACAAATTGACATCACCACACTCTGATGACCTGGTCCGAGTTTGGTGACTCTAGGATCAAAGGTCAGGGAGTTACAGACAAATCCATTTGCTAAATATCAATTTAGACATAAGCCTCAAGTGGGAAAAACAAACCATGCAAGGCACAGCACAGGCATGGAAGGGCCTAGAGTTACCAAAGTTACCAAACTTGGCACAAATTGACATCACCACACTCTGATGACCTGGTCCGAGTTTGGTGACTCTAGGATCAAAGGTCAGGGAGTTACAGTCAAATCCATTTGGTAAATGTGAATTTACACATAAGCATCATGTAGGAAAAACCAATTATGCAACGTCTAGCAAGGGCATGGAAGGTCCTAGACTTACCAAACTTGGCACAAATTGACATCACCACACTCTGATGACCTGGCCCATGTTTGGAGACTCTAGGATCAAAGGTCAGGGAGTTACAGCCAAATCCATTTGCTAAATATCAATTTAGACATAAGCCTCAAGTGGGAAAAACAAACCATGCAAGGCACAGCACAGGCATGGAAGGTCCTAGAGTTACCAAACTTGGCACAAATTGACATCACCACACTCTGATGACCTGGTCCGAGTTTGGTGACTCTAGGATCAAAGGTCAGGGAGTTACAGACAAATCCATTTGCTAAATATCAATTTAGACATAAGCCTCAAGTGGGAAAAACAAACCATGCAAGGCACAGCACAGGCATGGAAGGTCCTAGACTTACCAAACTTGGCACAAATTGACATCACCACACTCTGATGACCTGGTCCGAGTTTGGTGACTCTAGGATCAAAGGTCAGGGAGTTACAGACAAATCCATTTGCTAAATATCAATTTAGACATAAGCCTCAAGTGGGAAAAACAAACCATGCAAGGCACAGCACAGGCATGGAAGGTCCTAGAGTTACCAAACTTGGCACAAATTGACATCACCACACTCTGATGACCTGGTCCGAGTTTGGTGACTCTAGGATCAAAGGTCAGGGAGTTACAGTCAAATCCATTTGGTAAATGTGAATTTACACATAAGCATCATGTAGGAAAAACCAATTATGCAACGTCTAGCAAGGGCATGGAAGGTCCTAGACTTACCAAACTTGGCACACTTTGACATCACCACACTCTGATGACCTGGTCCGAGTTTGGTGACTCTAGGATCAAAGGTCAGGGAGTTACAGACAAATCCATTTGCTAAATATCAATTTAGACATAAGCCTCAAGTAGGAAAAACAAACCATGCAAGGCATTACACGGGCATGGAAGGTCCTAGAGTTACCAAACTTGGCACAAATTGACATCACCACACTCTGATGACCTGGTCCGAGTTTGGTGACTCTAGGATCAAAGGTCAGGGAGTTACAGACAAATCCATTTGCTAAATATCAATTTAGACATAAGCCTCAAGTGGGAAAAACAAACCATGCAAGGCACAGCACAGGCATGGAAGGTCCTAGAGTTACCAAACTTGGCACAAATTGACATCACCACACTCTGATGACCTGGTCCGAGTTTGGTGACTCTAGGATCAAAGGTCAGGGAGTTACAGTCAAATCCATTTGGTAAATGTGAATTTACACATAAGCATCATGTAGGAAAAACAAACCATGCAAGGCACAGCACAGGCATGGAAGGTCCTAGAGTTACCAAACTTGGCACAAATTGACATCACCACACTCTGATGACCTGGTCCGAGTTTGGTGACTCTAGGATCAAAGGTCAGGGAGTTACAGCCAAATCCATTTGCTAAATGTCAATTTACACATAAGCCTCAAGTGGGAAAAACAAACCATGCAAGGCACAGCACAGGCATGGAAGGTCCTAGAGTTACCAAACTTGGCACAAATTGACATCACCACACTCTGATGATATGGCCCAAGTTTGGTGACTCTAGGATCAAAGGTCAGGGAGTTACAGCCAAATCCATTTGCTAAATATCAATTTAGACATAAGCCTCAAGTGGGAAAAACAAACCATGCAAGGCACAGCACAGGCATGGAAGGTCCTAGAGTTACCAAACTTGGCACACATTGACATCACCACACTCTGATGACCTGGTCCAAGTTTGGTGACTTGACCGAAACATGATGCTGCAGCACTGCTTGGCTCAGGGAAAACCACAAACCATACAACTAACACACATAGGAGAAAATGGATTTGAGCATGCGCCAACGGGCGGAATGCCCCATATATATATATATATATATATATATATATATATATATATATATATATATATATATATATTGTTATGAATTATGTTAATCACTATTTGACATTTGTTTTTTCCCCTCTACAGATACTGAATGCTGCCTCTCACTTAAGCTCAAGGTTCTCAACTACTCTTGTAAGGCACTCTTAGTTGCACTTATATTTGAACATAAGAGTATGTTTTACTCCAAATATCTGCTACCTGTTAGTGAAATGACAAATGTGGAAATGTAGGGAATGTGGCACATGTGTGTCTAGTAGGCATGAGCTCCTGAAGCATTTTAGACTGCAGCATATAAATGATGGGCGGAGCCAACATTTTCCATGTGCATACCTAAGCTGTCCCTGCACTTTCAAGACATGGAATGCCTTGCATGTCCATGTAAGTAGAATTCATGCTAATCATAGCACTCAGGAGCAATTGGATTGAACAACCTTCACTTGTCATTTGTGCACAAATAGCAATTTCAGTACAAAGAAGGATTATTTTGCCCATATTGGCAATCACCTTAAGAATAATAAAACTGTTACTTGTATGTTACATTTGTTATGTATACATTTTTACTCACAAGAACAGATCATAATTTCATGTCATTTGCAGTCATCTAGCATCACAGATCGTAGCTTGGATCAACAAGTGGATTTCCTGACTTTGGGCGAATTGTTCAGATTTGCATAGTACAGGAACGACTGTGTTTCATACTGAAGAGATTTTGTGGGTGGTAGAGGGAGCATTTCCATGCTTTTGAACTAAGTGCGTGTCCAGCCAGAGAAGCTGTTTCAATTGATTGTGGCGATTTGGCAGATGGCTATCCCTTAGCCGAGTATTTAGTTGGATCTCTGCAAATGCTGATATTGAAAAGACACATTCAGATTTAAGATTTGCTGTGACTAAAGGTAGTAGTGTGTGGTATAGCCAAAAATGTATTACATGGTATAATTCAAATTTCTGGTTGTTTTGTTATATTAGACATTTAAGTAAACACATTTTTTAGTTTAAGTGCTTTATTTTTCCCGGATGTCCTTTCACTTATAACCATTTAAACGACCAAAGCAAACCAGAACTATTGTTGTGCAAAATAGTAATAACAAACTTGAACAATATGTTGATAAATGTTAATATAACATTCTAACACTCAGCCATGTCACCCAGGAAAACTGTGACAAACGTGCTGAAGGCTGAGGTTCTTATCAGGCAACTTTTGTTTTCATTATTTTTTTTGGTTTGTTGATTGATTTTGACCTTTGCTTATAGACGGCAAGAGGTAGTACAAGACTCATCGATGATTGCAGATTTCAAGATGAGCTGGCCTGCACTCTTCGAAGTGAATGAGGTAAGTAAATCTGTTTACTTACACAAAAATCATATGTAGGTGACCTTTTAGCTCTGCTATTGCTCTCTATTATTGTGGCATGTTAAAAAAAAAACAAAGTAAGATTTCATTAATGATATGCCCTCAAATGTAATTTACATTTAAAATATGAGTGTTGTAATAATTTAAAACAAACCGAATTTGTGTACTACTTTGACTTCTGTGCTTGTAGGTGAATGCAGAGTGTAGAGGAATGAGATGAGGCTTTTCTCTCTCTTGAGAACCTGTTTAATGAAGCACCGCAACAACCGCCATACACCAGCTTCTTTTCCGCTTTCGTTCCACACCCCGTATACAACGGTAGTATACACGCAAGAACACTTAACTATCGCATATGACACAGAGTTCAAGCGTATTACAATGATCCAGTTGCAGTCCAAGTTCTTCACAAGGCTGGATTCACTCTCCAAAAACCTGATGAGTGTGTATGCAAAGAAAGGTGGAGTTCTAGCACGAAAGATCAGGAACACCATGGCACGCATGACCCATGTATGGTCATGAAAAAATGTCCAAACTAAGCAACCTCTAAGTTTCATAACCCAAAACTATTACAAATACCAGCGAGAAGCATTCCAGTTGATAAAAATGAATAATGGAAAGTATTTCCACACCTTAAATAAAGTAAGAAACAGGTTAACACACAAACAAGATTCCTTAAAGTTGTGGTCATGCTGTAGTGTGTTCGTTCAAAGGCACATTGACATTGACGGAATAGTTCAGCAAAATCTGTCTCTGTCTGTCTGTCTGGCTAGCTATCTATACTGATTTTTTTTTCTATTTCCTCTCTGAATTGCGCTCTAGAGTGACGCCATTGAGGTCAAGCGAGAATCCAGGCAATCTTATTAAAGAGTATATGGTGTGTTTTGGTCATTCTGCCAAACAATATGGGTATTTCATGGAATATAAATTTAGTGTGTTCTTGTACAAATCCTTCTTGATACAAGTATGCTCTCTTGTTTGCCATTAACCTTTAATTATTATTGTTTGAGAATATCAATCCTGTGGTCAGGATTGTAAAGAAATTAAAACTCTGTCCACTAGCCCACTGTCAGTTGACAAGGTTGAAAGAAAAAGAAATCGCAATCTTCATGCTGAAAGACCTTTACAGGTTGCCTTGTGTTTATTATTCACACATTTTGGACACTGAAAGTTGTGAAATTGAGTTTAACAACATTTAATGTGTTAAGTTTGTTATGGTATGCCCTTAGTTACTTTTAGTTTCAGGGTCTCATTAATACAGTCAAGTTAAAGCTTCTTAAGCAAATGGAAAGCAGCAGATTGTTGTATTTTTATTGGTCCTGTTGACAGTATTTCAGTATGTTACAAAGTGTTGGTAGTTTGGCATATATTAGCCATGTTAAGTGTTTTTTCTATTTATTGTTTTAGACATTACTAAATAACTAGAAGTTTGATTTTTCCTATATGCATGTTAGGAACTGCCATACACTACAATATAAAAACCTGCCCAGCTTGTTTTATGGATTTTTTGCATATATATGCAAAAAAAGATGGTTCTTCAATTTGTTTAGTAAAGGTTCTGTATAGATTTAAAAATATTCACGCAACTGTTGCATGCTTAATTGTTTCATATGGTTCTCTATAGGACCAAAAGGAGCTTGCAAACAGTTGCAACAGTGTTGATGATTCTATGTAGCACCATTGATGAATCATCGTTAAGAGTGCACTTTTATGTGCCTTTACTTTCTAATCTCAGAATTTGAGAATGTCAAAATTGTCTTTTCATTATTTAAGAATGCAATTTCTATGGTTAGGATGTTTTTGCCAAGTTCATGTTTCTACCAGTTTTGATTTACTGCAAAAATCATCTTTATCTGTCCTATAAGTCTACAAACCACAAAACATAAGGCAGATTGACTCATATTACATTATGTTAGACCAACTTTAGCCCCATAAGCTGGACCAACATAAATGAAATTTGTGAAATAAACACAGTTAACTATATTACATTTGGTTTCAGTACAATAAATTGAATAAACATGAGCAAAATAAGCTAAATGAACACAACTAATTATATTACTTTAAGTTTGGAATAACTTGTGCAATAAGTTGAATCGACGTAAGTAAAATAAGTTACATAAACGCTAGTAAATCAAGTTCAGCCAACCTTAATCAGTTGCGTTGGAATTGTGAGGCCAGGTAATGTTCAGTCAGCTTTAAATAATTATGTTGGCTCTAATAAATTGCCTTCTAATCAAAGAAAGTTATTTAATTGTGTGGAAATACTTTCCATAAATTCAACCAAAGGATTTTTTTTGAGTGTAGGTACACATATAGATATATATTCACATCTTCATTTGTCAGTATGGAAGAGAAATCTACTGCTAGCAACTGTACCTGTATTAGTCATCCACAAGCTAAGCACACTGGGTGAATAAGCAACACATTGTGCAGCTGGATCATGGACTTCCTCACCTGCAGACCACAGTGTGTTAGGATGGGTGAACACACCTCACCCTCTCTCACACTCAGCACAGGATGTCCCCAAGGCATTGTTCTCTCCCCATTGCTGTACACTCTAAACACCCACGACTGCATCGCAACCCACAGTTCCAACACCGTCATCAAGTTTGCCGATGACACAACAATAATCGACATCACCACCAAAGATGACATTGGCCCATACAGAGAGGAGGTCAAGCTTCTCACAGAGTGGTGTGCCACAGCTCTCTCTTACCACAACCCTGTCTCCTGGGCTACATATCTTCAGCCTGTTAGATAAATGATCAAATTTCTCCTTCAAACTTTTTTTTTTAGCCCGCAACTACATTTTACAAGAATGTATTGAACACATCATGATCTTGCTATAATTTTGCATCAGCCCAGTGTTTACTTTTAATAAATACAGCTGGATAACTTAGTGCAACTTAAAGATAAAAAGAATGCTAAAGAAGTTAATTGAGACTCTGTATTGGGAAATTGAGAGCTTTTTCATGATCTGAAATCGAAAATTCTCTTTCTGATTTATTCACCCCCTTTATTGAAATCAAATGCTATTGCTATCAATGCACAGTAAATACAATTTGTTATTTCGTGGTTGGATAACCATAAACAATAGGTGATGTGTTTTCTTTTTTCCCCATTTTCTGTATGTTGTAAAAGTTTTGTTGTAATTATGTTTAGTGCCAATGGCCAATGCAAAAATGTATTACTATTTGTAAATACTTTTGTGTCCTCTTCAGGTGAATTCTATGGAGATGACCCCAAATCTCCACTGTCTAAAAGCTCACCTGCACCCTCAACTCCTCATAGATTAACGCCAGTAGACAACAACTGGCACTTTACTTTTGATATCCCATGGAGTAAGATGCCATCAGGGCTTATAAGAAAGCTTGAAAACAAAGAGCGGCCAACAGGACGGGAAAGGCGTGAGATGATCTGCCTGGTGGTAGGAGAAGTCCTAACCATCTGCCCCACACCAGGGAAAAAATCCTTCGATGAAATTGCTAGGAAGATTGTTTCAGCCTACCCACTGTCATTCAGAGACGTCATTGAAGGTGAAGTTGTGGGGAGTGGTTATGATTCATTAACCAAGCAGCTGCAGAGCAGAGCTGACAATCTGAAAAGGGGGAAAACCTCCCTTTCCTTAAAAAGACAAGCATCTAGCACAAGTGAGGAGGGAGAAGACCTACCTTTAAAGAAGATTAGAGTGATACATAAAGCAAATGCCATGGAGAAACCATGGAGACACAGAAATGTATAAAAGAAGACTTAAAAAACATGCACAAAAATAAAATAATTTTAAAAATCTGTGTATTTTCTATATAAATTGTTTTGAATTTGTTTTTGATTTTTTTGTAATAACTTGTCTATCATTGTTAAAAATAGATCAGTTCTTTAAGAAGTGTATGATACTATGCTAAGAATTAAATGTGTTAAAAGTAAAAGTTGTAAATGACTAATTCTGTTTCATAAGGAGTGTATGACACTATTTTAAGAATTAAAATATGCAGAGGGGGATGGAGTTCGTGAGTCGGTCACATACAGTTCACCTTTAGGTTACATTACACACTCAGTACACTCTGTTCCCCGAGAGTTTTCTTAGAGCGAAGCTATACCTTATATGGTTATGTCAAATGCCACACTTCTGCTTTTTATTCTGAGTTTCTTAGAGCGAAGCTATTCCTTATATGGTTATGTCAAATGGCTCGCTCCACCTTTCCCTGGGACTGTGGGTGATATACTGTCCCAAACTTGTGTTGCAACCCCAACATTTTCTCGACCCTCTGTAGATCTTGGTTTTTAAAATGTGTCCCATTATCTGACCTAACCTTTTCTGGAAACCCGTGTCGAGGGATGTACTGATTCACCAAGAACTTTATCACGGACTTACTGTCCTCCTTTTGAGTTGGGTAGGCCTCTGGCCACCCTGTATATGCGTCGACGCACATCAACAGATATCTTTACCCTCTCACTGGAGTTATCATATCCGTGTAGTCAATTATGATCTCCTTACCTGGTCTGGTCTCTAGAGGGAAACGGCCGGGGTGTGGCTTCACTGTCGGTCTGACGTTATATTTATTACATTGTTCGCAACTGCTCACATAGTGTCTAACCATGTCTTTCAGATACGGGTGCCACCAGTGTTCCAGATTTTTCATCATTTGGGCCACCCCCACATGCCCCACCCCATGCGCTTCCTGTATTGCTGTCTGCCTGACTCCCGGTGGAGGTAGAGGCCTACCATCCGGCCCTCGCCATAACCCTTCCACTTCTGTACTACCCCTCGCTCTCCATAGTGTTTTCTCTTGAGGGGAGGCTTTCTGTTGTTCTGTGATTAGGCGCGACATGTCCGTCTCAGTTTCAGTTTCCGCATATGCCACTACTAATTGCGTCTGATAGCCGGCTGCTGCTTTCGCAGCGGCATCCGCCGCGTCATTGCCCGTTTTAGTCTCTGAATAATGTTTTTCATGTCCTCTACACTTAATCACCGCTACCTTATTAGGCAGAAGGAGTGCCTCTGCCAGTTGCTTCATTTCGGCTTCATGCTTGATTGGTTTGTTCCCTGCGGTTAAAAAACCTGTCCTTAGCCATTGCTTGAGCTCTATGTGTACTGCACTGACCGCGTATGCTGAATCAGTATATACATTTACGTCCTGACCTTTCCCTTCCTAGAGAGCGGCTATTACTGCTAATACCTCCACTCTTTGTGTTGATTGCTGGCCTGAGAGTCTCTCAGCTCGTAATGTGGTCAGTCCGTCTGTAGTCTGTTCAACCACTGCATAGGCTGCTATCAGTCCCTCTCGGTCATGTCGGTAACAGCAGCCGTCTGTATACAGATCTCTGGCCCCTGGGATTTTTTCTGTCTGTAAGTCTGGTCTTACCTTTTCCTCTTTTCGAACTCGTTCGACACATTCATGTGGTTCCCCCGTTCCTATATGCTCTGCCATGTTGATCCCTTCGTGTGTAAAAATCAAATTTGGCGCTTCAAGGATTTTGCTCAGTTTTTGCTGTCTGAGCGCGGTTAATGTGAATGTTTGCGAGTTTACATATGCTACCACGCTGTGTGTTGTTAATACATGCAGTTGGTGTTCCATTACAATGTGTGCTGTTTTCTGAATCAGTTTGGCCACCCCTGCTACATGTTGTGTGCAGGCGGGGTGGCGTTTTTCCATGTTGTCTAGCATTACACTTACATACATCAGTACTATCCTATCTCCCCCTTTTCTCTGGAACAGAACACCGTTACAACACAATTCTGTTCCAGAGACATCTAGGTAGAATGGCAATGAGTAGTCAGGAATTGCCAATTCAGTTGCTGCAGACAGAGCCTGTTTAAGATCAATGAAAAGTTGTTCAGTCTCTTGTGTCCACATAAGTGTAGCTGTCAGATTACGCATGCCATGTTCTTTCACCATGTCCCTAAGAGGTTTTGTGAGCCCACTATAGTTAGGGATGTAGTTACGGCTGTAGCCTGTGAGTCCTAGGAACGAGAGCATCTCTTTTACAGTGTGTGGTTTCGGGTGGTGTTTCGGGTGGTTTTCCCCTGTGTTCAGGGGAAAGCCCTGAGCCTTTCTGAGAAATTTGTCTGCCTAGGAACGACACCTGAGAAATCGATGTTGGCACCCAATCGGTTTGCGCTAGAGCTCTTTTCACTATGCTACCTAGTTCTTTAGCCTGATGCTGAGGGTGTAAGGCAAGGGAGACATGGCGTGCTGCTTCTTCTGACATCATATACCAAGAAGCCTGTTCTGCGGTCAGAGTGACACCCGCGGCCACACCCTCCGGAGCGACATAAATGTTTTGGGTGATAATCTGCCACGTTTGACCTTCTAATTGTTCCTGAAATTGTTCTTGGTACCACTCCACTTGCATACGATCGTAAAATAGCGTGACATGGGGAGGATCAGGAGGCGAGAGCAATGGGTGGAGCTGAGATATCCAGGGCTTCCACTGGAGGTAGGCCGATAGAATACCTTGATGTGCTGTGGTCTCCGGTAGCAAGAGACCCCAGTAAATGTCCGCATACTGCTCAATGACAGGCTGAATCAGGTATTGCCCATCATGTCTCGGCCCACCGTTGCAGGGTAGCCGGGTGCCATCTGGAAGCCTAACCTCTAGACCGTCAGGGGAGCAGAGAATGGTGGCTCCCAGCTTGATGAGAAGGTCGCGACCCAGCAGGTTGGTAGGTACCGCTGGGGAGTGAGACAGAGTCTGGTGGCCTATCCGCGTGACCAGAGGGTATGTAAACGGCAGAGTGGTTGTTTCCCCAGAGAAGCCCATCAATGTGATACATCGAGATGACAAAGAGTCTTTAGGTGCAAGTCTGAGCGTGGACACAGTGGTGCCTGTGTCCACAAGGAATGGCAGAGACTGGTCCTCAACCGTCAGTGACAACACCGGTTCTGCCGTTGGGGTGTTGTCGGGGCTGCTCTGTGGGGTGTGTCAGTCGTATTGCTGGGTGTACAAGGCGCCGCCTTCTCCCCAGATTGGAAACTGCGTGCCCCCACCCTGAGAGTAAGGCGCTGGAGGGTGAGGGTTGTGGCCTCGTCCACTGCCTCGGGTTGGTCTGCCTCTTCCCCTCTAGAACCTGGGGTGTTGAGGACAATCTCGTGCCCAGTGATTTGGGTCATTACAGATGAAGCAGACTGACGGACCTCCGTACCCACCTCGTCCTGTGTTACCCCTGGATCCCCGTCCCCCTTGACCGGCCCTGCCTCTCTGATATCCCCCACGCACGTATCCTCCTCGCCCAGAGGAATACGGTGGAGGCTGTGGCGCCCAAGGTGGCACCGGAAATAGATCTGGGGTCTGAGGCTGTGGCTCGGTTGCCACCATGACCTTCTGAGGTTCACCCTTGACCTTTTGTTTTTTATCATTAACCTTTTGTCTTGCCTCACCTAACTGCAACCTAAGTAATTGAGCCTGTAGATCGCCTAATTCTCGTTGCTCCTGGTGCGTTTTATCCTGTGCTGCTGTCAAATGGTGTATCAAATGTTTCTCCCAGATGTGTGCCTCACACCCATGCATATCAGGGTTATTGCGCATGATGGTTTTGACGTCTTCAGGAACTCCCTCTAACACCGCCTGTCTAAACCATTCCCGCTGCGATCCTGGCTTACCGGGGTGGCATCCTGTGTGCTTAACCCATTGTTCTTTACTGGTGTTTACAAATTCCCTGGGGCTCTGTTTCGGATCCCACCTCATCTTTGGCATGACTGCAGCATTAGGTAAAGGGAATTTCTCACGCATTGCCCTTGTGCCCTTGTGCCCCTGTTTGTGCTATGTCGTGTGAACGGGTCTTCGTCGCCATCAGTCGTAGTCTGAGCGTCAGTCTCTATTTCTCTCAGGTCACTACCAGTCATGCACCTAGCTGCCACTGCTCTGAAATCTCCTAATGCTAGTCTGTGTCCGGCTGTCAGGGAGTCCAACTTGTCGAGCCACAAGCTTCCTCCTTCCACCACCAGGGGAAGTTTGTCCACTATGGCTTGCACATCTCCGATGGTGAACGGTTTGTAGCGGTCCTGACCACTAGCAACTGTCAGCAGCGGGGCCTGCATGTGACGTGTGTTCTGACTGTGTTTCTCCTGTAATCTTTCCGACCGTCTGAGCTCAACCTGTCGGGCCACTGCATCGGCCCTGCGCTGTGTCCTTTCAATGCTCTTTGTTAATTGTTCATTCAGTTTTCCTAGTTCTTCGTCTATTCTCTCTCCCAGGATACCTATGTCCCTTTCTGTGTCGTTCTCCATCCAATCTCCCTGTAGGTGGAAGTTTACATCCACCTCTTGTTGTTCGCCCTCCCAGTTGCCGGTTCCCCTGAATGTTGCTGTTCCTGGAGCCTCACAATTGTCTCTCGAATTCCGTAAATCATCCAGTTTCTTTCCCCCGCTACGTCTGGTTTCCTGTTCCTCCTGCTATCTACATATTTCCCGCAACTGTTTTTCTGTTTCCTCATCCTGTCGTCTTTCTTCCTCTTTCACCTGACGCCGTTTCTCTCTCTCCTGCCGGAGGCCGAACGGAGCTATCTCTCCCTGTCCCTCCGTGTTCTGTTCATTTATATGTGGTGCGGGGCGAGGAATATGTTCGGATCGTACTGACACCGCGGAGCTTCCACTACAACTAGCTACATCCACTGTCTTATCTCCTTCTGATCCTATTTGTAAGGTTCCACTGTTAACATAGAGAGTGGGATAGACGCCTGGTGTGGGCTCTACCGGAGGCGCATATGGAGGTGGGAGTGATCGGGTGTCTGGTGCGCTTACCCGAGTTGCCTCTTCCTTTTTGTCATTGCCCTCTGACTGGAGGTGTCTCACGCTCTGCCATAAGACCGCCAGTTCTGACCATCCCCGACGTTCCTCCTCCTGGGCCTCAGCCTTCTTTTTCAGCTTAGATTTCTGAAGGAGACCTGCCTGTTGAACCTGCTCTTCCAGTTCCCCTGTTCTGACCTTATGCTCTTTTTCCTTTTCCCACAGCCATTCACCTAAGGAACCTCTATCCTCCATCCCCTTACCTTTACACTTAACCAGTTGCTCCACTTTTGTTTTTATATCCGCTATCCTTTTAGTTTTAACCTTTCTATCGCACACTGCTCCCGCTGCTTGCAGAGTGTTATCTAACTGCACCCTGAATGTCACCCATGGTCCTTTGCCCGAGCGACCCCAACCCCCATCATCTATTTCCCTGTCGAATTCTCCGCCATTTTTCTAACCTATTCTTAACGCTGAAGGGTCAGAGCAGAGGCCAACCGGTCACTTAGAAGTGGCCGATCTTCAAAAGATTATTTCAATCGTAACAGCCAGACGGTCAATATGGTCCGAGACCCTATCAATTGTCCCAATTGACTTCAACGTGTGGTTTGTGTTGACACCGTTAGGTTTCCACCACACAGACAGATTACGTTGGCACCGTTAGGTTTCCTCTGTCTGTTGTTTCAGTCAAGACACTGTTTAACTTAACCTCGCGTCTTTTCTGACACCTCAGAGTCACTGTCCACCCGCTCCCCTTAACTCAGACCCAAAACTCACACAGATTTACACAGACACATAGAAAAACACACAGAAGACGTTAATACATGGTACCAGAGACGCATTACCGACCGAAATATTGCTTGCTTCCTTGCCCAAGCCTAAGCCTAGATCCCTATTCTTATGCTGACTTCTTTGCGGAGGCTATTCCTTACCGCGGGCCTTTCACCCTCCTCTCAGTCTTACGACTATTCTACTTTAGGGGACTATAACCCCAGGGACTCAAACCCAGACTTGTAATTTCAAGTATTCTACTTTAGGGGACTATAACCCCAGGGACTCAAACCCAGACTCGTAATTTCGAGTATTCTAATTTAGGGGACTTCAACCCCAGGGACTCAAACCCAGGAATTTGGGGATCCTCACCCCCCGGGACTCGAACCCGGTTTACCGTCACGCCGGACGCACTGACACCTCGTCAGGTGTTCAGGGGGGCCAACCACGAACCCGAGGATAGTCAGCTACTTTTCCCTATTCTACCTTTACATTTGCACTTACGTCTTTTAATTGTATTATTTCACACAGACACAATTATCATACTTATATTCCATGGTTTTAGACCTTCGAGCACTTTTTACAGAGTAAGGACGAATTTTTGAAATGTTCAATATGCAGATTTTGGTAAAACAGGCTCTGCTCACCTTACTTCGTTGTGCGCACGTGTCCTTTCTCCGTTTTCAGTGCTGAGGTTATTACTCCGAATTTTCCTCCTTTTCTGATCTCTACCACATCACGTCGGCGTCACCAAAACTGTTGAGGTCGACTTGATCCGCCGCCTCAGCGAGCTCGTTGATGTGGAGAGAAAGCAGTCAGGAGACAGTCCGTGGAATATAAGTAGTTTATTCACAGGTCTGCAGAGTTGTGGAGACTACATGTACACACCAGGCTGTACCGCGTGTAGTCCGACTCACGTCTTGGAGTGCGGGTAATTTCACTCCCTTCCCTCTTAGGGTGTAGTCTATTTCTATTGGCTCGTTTGGCTAATGATCGGGACTTCCCTTGTTCACTGATTGGTTCATGGCGCGCATGGTCAGCTCGTGTCTAGGAAGTGTTTTGTGAATGCACGCTGGCGGGTCCTGATGTGACCAGCTACTTCTGCTTGGGCCCCATATAACTTATTGTGGTTTTGGGTATTTCCTGTTTTTGCAGAGGGGGATGGAGTTCGTGAGTCGGTCACATACAGTTCACCTTTAGGTTACATTACACACTCAGTACACTCTGTTCCCCGAGAGTTTTCTTAGAGCGAAGCTATACCTTATATGGTTATGTCAAATGCCACACTTCTGCTTTTTATTCTGAGTTTCTTAGAGCGAAGCTATTCCTTATATGGTTATGTCAAATGGCACACTTCTGCCTTTATCTAAATGCTGCTAATACTATAGCCTAATAAGCTAAGCGTGCCCACAAAAATGACTAATAATTCCGTTTTATAAGGAGTGTATGATGCTTTTTTAAGAATTAAAATATGTTAAAAAGAAAAGATTTCATGTAATTATAGGACAAGTTCTTGTAAAATGACTTATTATTCCGTTTTATAAGGAGTGTATGACACTTTTTTGGGCATCGTTACATCAGCCCGAACCCGTCAATTTAACGGCAATTTAATCGCAACGACAAATGCAACGGCTGCGCGAACGCGGCATCGAAACAGCAGTGCAAAGACAGCAGCGCGAACATAGCATCGTAACAGCAGCGCGAACCCGGCATCGTAACGACAGCGAGAACCTGACATCGTAACGACAGCGCGAACGCGGCATCGGAACGGCAGCGAAAACAAGGCATAGTAAGGGCAGCGTGAACGTAACCTCTTAAAGACAGCTTGAACGCGGCATCCTAACGACAGCGTGAACGTAAAGACAGCGCATCTTACAGCAGCTCGAACGTGGCCTCGTAAAGACAGCTTTAACGCGGCATCGTAATGACAGCGTGAACGTAAAGACAGCGCATCGTAACAGCAGCTCGAACGTGACATCGTAATGGCAGCGTGAACACCGTATCGCAAAAGCAGCGCGAACACAGCAGCGCAAACGCGCAATCATTACTGCAGCTCCAACGCGACATCCTAACGACAGCGCGAACGCGGCATCGTAACAGCAGCATGAACGCAGCATCGCAACGACAGCGCGAACACAGCAGCGCGAACACAGCAGCACAAACACAGCAGCGGGAACGCGGCATCGTAACAACAGGGCGAACGCGGCATCGTGACGGCAGCGCAACAGCAGCGCGAACACGGCATCATAAGAGCATCGCGAACGCGGCATCGTAACAACAGCTTGAACGCGGCATCGTAACGACAGCGTGAACGCGGCATGTAACGACAGCGCGAACGCGGCATCCTAACAGCAGCTGAACGCGACATCGTAACGGCAGCGTGAACACCGCATCGCAACAGCAGCACGAACACGGCATCGTAACAGCATCGCGAGCGCGGCATCGCATCGGCAGCGCGATGAACGTGGTCGTAACAGCAGCGCACACGGCACCGCAACAGGAGCGCGAACGTGGCATCGTGACAGCGGCATCGTTACAGCAGCGCGAACGCGGCATCATTACAGCAACGCGAACGGGGCATCCTAACAGCAGCGCGAACGCGGCATCGTAACAGCAGCATGAACGCGGCATCGTAACAACAGCGTGAATGCTGCTGTGATCGCGCTACTGTTCCGATGCGGCGTTCAAGCTGCCCTTAACTCTACCATGTTTTCGCGCCGTTGCGATGCCGCGTTCGCGCTGCTGCTATGAAGCCGGGTTCGCGCTGCTGCTAGGACGCCGGGTTCGCGCTGCTGTAACGATGACGCGTACGAGCTGCTGTAACGATGCCGCGTTTTCGCTGCCGTTGCGATGCCGCGTTCGCGCTGCTGCTAGGATGCCGGGTTCGCGCTGCTGTGATCGCGCTACTGTTCCGATGCCGCCTTCACGCTGCAGTGTGCGCGCTGTCGTTACGATGCCCGTTCGCGATGCTGTTACGATGCCGCGTTCGCGCTGCTATTGCGCTGCTGTTACGATGCGATGTTCACGCTGCCGTTACGATGTCGCGTTCGAGCTGCTGTAACGATGCCGCGTTCCCGCTGCTGTGTTCACGCTGCTGTTACGATGTCCCGTTCACGCTGTTGTCACGATGCCGCGTAGAAGCTTTCGTTACGATGCCGCGTTCGCGTTGCTGTGTTCGCGCTGCTGTGTTCGCGCTGCTGTGTTCGCGCTGCTGTGTTCGCGCTGCCGTTACGATGTCGCGTTCGCGATGCTGATACGATGCGGCGTTCGCGCTGCCATAACGATGTCGCGTTCGAGCTACTGTAACGATGCCGGGTTCGCGCTACTCTTACGATGCCGCTGTCACGATGTCGCGTTCGCGCTACTGTTGCGGTGCCGTGTGCGCTGTTGTTACGACCACGTTCATCGCGCTGCCGATGCGATGCCGTGTTCGCGCTGCTGTTGTGCTGGCGTCACGATGCCCCGTTCGCGCTGCTGTTACGATACCGAGTTCGCGTTGCTGTGTTCGCGCTGCTGTTGCGATGTCGCGTTCACGTTGTTGTCACGATGCCGCGTAGAAGCTTTCGTTACGATGTCGCGTTCGCGCTGCTGTTGC